>ML781646.1:167282-190216 GCA_009831015.1 Picea engelmannii | reverse complement strand
GTCAGTATTTGATTTTCTAATTGTTGTGCTCGAATAATATTGAGTTTACCAAACACAGATTCAATCGTGTCCCAAGCTTCTTTGGGGTCATCAATATCTTGAAGGTGGTACCTTAAATCAGGAGAGATGGAAATTCCGATTAGACCACGTGCTTCGTCATTCATATTATCCCACTTAGATTTTTTGTCATCATCAGTGGGTTATTTTTCCTTTCCCAAGGTAATCCGATACAAGCCTTTACTTCTTAATAAATATTCCATATGAGATTTCCATTGGAAGTAGTTGTTGTTGGTAAGAAAGACAGTACTTGTAGAATCCATATTAAATATGCAGATAATGTGGATTTAAAAATGGAAACTGATGATTTGGATGGAAAGATATCGAAAAGTTATGCGGTTTTAAAAAAAACGGCACTGAAAACGGACTTTTGATGTTAGAGTTATGCCCTTTTAAAAAAAGGCACAATCGGTAACCAAATGACCACGTGATTGTGTAAGTTGCTTTATGAAGTGACCCACTTTTATAAAGATAAGTGGGGATCACTTTTACAATGAAGTTACTTTATAACAGAAAATTTGCATGCAAAATAAATAACTCTAAAATAAAATATTAAAGCTACTTATAGTGATTCACTTTTATACCTGAAGTGAAATACACTTTACAATTTTAGCATGAACTTTTTCGAAAAATGTAACAAAAGAGAGACTTGAACTAAAGACCTCTTACTTAATAAAGAAAATTTTAACCAAATGATCTAGAAAAACATATTGTAATGTTTAGAAGGAGGATTGGGGTTGTTGTTGTTGTTGTTGTTGTTGTGGAAGACGACCTTGGAGAGCCTGCAAAAAAAAAACTATTTTCACACAAGAAAAACATTTCGCTCCAGATCTAACTCTAATGGTCGTATCTTGGGCAAACGAAAACCTTTTCGAGTGAAACGAAAAATGTTCCTAACTGAAACAAGCGCTCCAAACATAATGGAATAGTCCTCTCATCCCATAAATGTACGTAAATGATAGAAAGTGGAGATGAGGCAACTCGGCTTCACGATCTCGATCTACAACATGAGTGAGTCTTCAAACAGGCTCTGATACCATGTTCAAAAACACATGTATTACAACAGAGGATGAAAATATTCAATAACCACTCACATAACCATATCAAAAATCAACACACCAATGTTTTCATGTGGCAAAACCCCTATGGGGAAACATCCACGACCCCAACCAACGCGACCACTTGGAGAAGTTTATTAATGCAAAGAAAAAGATTACAGAGAGATTTTACAAGAGAGTTTCTCACAATTGATCATCGACAAATGACCCTCCATGCTCTTTAAATAGAGATCATGGACCAATCGGGTGTTAAGCCACGAATCAATGGCCGTTAAGATCGAGGAGAGTATGAACCATCGGATCACTCTATGTCGGGAACATATCGTGACAGTCAGATTTCCTAACTACAAATGCATACTAATGCATACTAAAGAAACACACTAGAAAACACAATTTTACCTAACAACACAATAGACCAAGTAGATCTTACTAACTCCTAAGTGTCTAAATATCCTAACACGTGGTGTGTGTACGATAGTATCTATATTATATTGTATTATAGAATAAAAATAAAAAGAAAAGATGAAAAGTAATAAAAGAGTTTGAGTTAAGGGACAAAAGGTTGAAGTTATGCATAAGGTATTGTTCAAACTAAGTTAGGAGAGAAACCATAAAATGCCACAGAGATGTAGAAAAGAGGAAGAAATCGTGCATAGGAAGGAGGATGGACTTGCGACCGAAATTTGTGTTGAAGGGGGGAAACACATTAAAGAACATACAGGATGGAACAAGCATTTAAGAGTAAACATGATGGTGAGGTAGTGGAGACACGTAATCATAAATGAAAAATGACAAGAGGATTTCAATAGGAGGGAAATTATAGCGTATGATCCACCGGAGGATATGAAGTAAATGAAGAGTTAGGGAAATATTTGAATGCAAATGTAAGTGGATTAGACTGCAGGTTTAGGCGTGAAGAAGAGTGGAAATAGATGGTGACGTGCTATAAAATAAGATGAGGGGTCGACAAGAAAAGGTTATTATTATTCGAACATTAACATAGACATAAAGAATCGAGTGAGTTAGAAATAACCGAGCAAGTTTGACAGATCCAAGCACGAAAGTTGCAAATGTGAGTTAGTTGCAGAGAGCAATGACGCTTATGAAGACAGGAGAAGCATCAACACAACAGAAGAAACAACACACTAGGAAACCATCGATACCAGTGTTCAAGGAAAATCAGGGTACATCAATGTTAGGGCCATGCCAGATTAACTTTCTCAAGGAGTATGTGCCACCCAGGAAGTCGTCAGCGAAGCAGGTTAAGCTACCAAAGGAGTCGAAGTATGAACTGGTCAAACCAAAGATCCCACAAGGGGTAATCATTGAAGGAGATATGTTGGGTGTGATAGGAAATCTTAAGTATGCAGACCATGACTTGGCGGATATGAAGAAGTTTCCAGAATTAGCACCAGATAAGTACATGTGCACAAAACTCAACCCAGGTTCACAGGAATTTATAGTAGAGCCATAGGAGTGGACAACAGGGCTGGAGAAAGTAGTCATTTTGAATCTATTAGAGATTACATCTAGCGTCACTGTTGAAGGAGTCATAGCAGCAACGAAGAAGTGTGAAATAGGAGTGCAGAGAGAGATGGGAAACAAGAACCTTGGTATTGCAACATTTATGATACTTGAGCAACAAGAAACCCATCTACCCAGATTGAAGGATAAATTTAAAACACCTAAAGGATTTCCACACTTATTTAACTTACTTACTCATCAAGAAGAACGCCTTAAGTTAACATTTACCACACAAAATGTAGAAGAGATATTGGTGTAAGAAGTAAAGTAAAAGGTCATGATTGCAAGACATACATTCTAGAAGTTCATTTGATGTGGAAGAAGACCTAAAGTGGCTCTAGATGAGCCATAGGAGAGTGTTGGGGGAATGATGGAGCAAAATATTTTGCGACCAATTTTGGGAATCATTCAATAGCAAACTGCATGACAAATCAGCTAAGGAGTAGGGTGTATGGAAGAGAAGAAGGCAGTTAATGCATTTTCAGGAGTAGCATGCACGAAAATAGGAAGTTAGTTAGAAGTTAGTTGGGCCTTTTGGTCCATTTTGTAACGGGCTAAGCCCTATTGTAAAAGTATAAATATGTAAAGGGTTTTGGGGGTTAGAGAGGGGTGTGAGGGGAGTGTTAAGTGTTTGAAAGAAGTTAGTTATTAGTGAGAAAGAGTTGATAGAGGAAAATGAGCTAAGTGTGCATTGTATGCGCGAACGACAAGGGCATTTTGGGTAGAACTAGGATATCATGTATGAGTGCAGTGCACACCTTTTGTAAGAGATGTTATTGAATGATAATATAAGAAGTTTGTCATTATGGACGTAACTCATATTGGGTGAACCACATTTAAATATGGTGTCTCTGTGTGATGATCTAATGAGTTTACTTATCGTTATGTTTATTGCACACGTGTAATGCATGAATGGTTAATATGAATATGTTATACATTGTTATGGTTCTACACACATAAGATAAAGGATAATGAATGAATGTTAAGTTGAATGGATATGATGAATGTCTCCCTTCTCCTCATGACTGTGGAAACCCAGTTCCTGCAGTTCTCATAGGTACCTCGGGTGAGACTTCACCTACTTGCGGGTGATGTCGAAAGGGCCGGTATCTTTAGGGTTTTGTTGGTGATTTAATGTTGAACCTTGGGTCTACCCAGTGTGCGCGAACAACATCCCTCTTGAAACAAAACAAAAGATGGAGGAGTTAGTAAAGCGATCTCAACAAAAAAGGGTGTGGACTCCAAAGCACCAAATCAAGAGGGAATTTCATGAATGGGTAAAAGACTATGGATTCTCAAGATCAAGAGATACCAAAGTATTTAGTGCAATGGAGTTTTATTGGCTTGCCAAAACTCTAATTTCCTTAACTATGGAGGACAAGGAGGACAAGCCGAATCTCTAGACATGATCAGGTGATTGGTAACCAAATTGAATGTCCTATGAAGGGTGGCTTTTGGGATTTGCTTCAAAGTGATAGATTGAGATCCAACCAGTAAAAGGAAATAATGGATGTGATAGGAACTTCAAGCTCCCTAGGAACTAGTTCCAACCCGAATAATGTGTAAGAAGAACCAGGAGACGAAGCAAAGGGCAAGGCCAAGGCACACGAAATCCTCAGCCAAGCCACCTCATAGTTAGCTATGTTGTTCTTGAATTTTATCATAGATTTTACTTGTTTGACTCTATTTTTCCAATGTTGCAGGGCCCTATATGTGATCCTAGGTTATAATAACAGATACAGATGTTTTCTCAAACATTATAATGATGCTATATGAATATTACATGAGGTTTAGTTTCCTTTTTGTCAACAACCACAGAAATAATGGTTTTTGTATGATATCAATATAAAAATAGACTAAGCCCTGGGATAGCTTAATTGACAAATGTTATGTTTTATGAAGTTCCTAGTTCAAATCACCCAAATTTACTCTACACCATGTTAAAATTTAAGTAATAAAAAAATATAATCTAATTATTCTTTTACCTATTATATTATAATTTTGAAATTTTAAATTGAATTTAAAATAAAATTGTAAACCTTCAATTCCAATGAAAAAAATTCCAAAAAGGAGTTTTAGCTAAAATTTAGCTGACAACATAGACAATGAATAACGTTTAAACAGATAAAATCCCTAAACATAGATCCTAGATCCAAATTATGTAGTTAGCGGATTTATAAAAACCGATGGAGGTAGGTTTCGACAATAGTGTATTGGACGTCTGGATAGAGCCCAGTCGCTTCTCTTCCATCGTCCCCAATCTCAAAATTGTATAAGCATCCCTCGTAGAATATGTGGTAAAAATGTGTCATACCAATTTGTTTTGCTAAACTCCGCCCTGCATCCATTATTCATATCGACATTAATATGACTGCATGGATATTGCACCATCTCAAATTCTATGTACAGATAGACAACAACTAGTTGGTATTGATATTAAATGTTTGTAGCAAGTGAGGTGAGGTGAGGAAACAAACAGTAGTAGTTTGAGTTTTGTATGGATCAATTTCATGTATTTCAAAACTTTATCCTAAAAATTTTGTCTCATTTTAAATCAACCTAAATATTTAAAAAATAAATTAAGATTTTGGATTGACAAGAAATTTAAAATAAAATCGCCAAAAAATACTCGAAAAAAAAGATTACTCCAAATTAACCCACTCCACTCCAATTGAAAGTTTTTAATATGAATATCGACTACGGTTGGACTTCAAATTCGTACATGACTAATGAATAATAGCTCGGCGAAATTATCGACCAGAAGTAGGTGGGTTGCAACTGATCCAATAAATATATCATTCATTGACACTCATAAGGATTTCCATGCAATGGCCTCTTAACCCGTGGACAAGGCTTGTTTATCTGAGCCTAGAAACTTCTAACAATATTGCAAATTTATATATCATTATTGGAATATTATGGAAAATCATATTGTAAATCTATCATCTTTACTATTTATAATATAAAAAACAATAACAATTTTATTTTATATTTACAGAGAAAAGAATATTGTGATTTTTTTTTAAGGTGAAAACATATATTAATGAAGATTCTATTGAAAAAACTTCAACAGATTGTAAACATTGTAAATCTATCTATCATCACTGATAAATAAAAATAATATTGCAAATCTATTTATCATCTTGTTTATTTTTTTCCATCTTAAGAGTTAAAGAGTGGACTTTCTCTCTAATGTTGGGTTAAAAATGTTAAAGCTTATTATCATTAAAATTTGAATTTTTTATTAAAAATATGAAAAACATAATAAAATCATTATTATTATTAAGCTCATGTATTAATTAATTTTTTCAAGACAAAGTGGTGGAAACTAAAAATTAAGACATATTTGTATTATATGATTATTATATTCCATTCTTTTGATAATTGAAGTGGATGGTTTAAATAAATAAAAAAACATATGTTATGGGTAGAAGTGCAATTGTTAAAACAAATAAAGAAAAACCACTTAAAAGTAAAAATCTACAATTATATTTAACATTGTGATTATAGTGATTATTAAGAAATAATGATAAGGAAAACAACATTACAAATCTATTTATCATTTTGCTTATTTTTCTTCATCTAATCTTCAGAGTGGACTTTCTCTCCATAATGTTTGGTTCAAAAGTAATATGTGATAATGATAAGGAAAACAACATTGCAAATCTATTTATCATTTTGTTTATTTTTCTCCATCTAATCTTTAGGGTGGACTTTCTCTCCATAGTATTTGCTTCAAAAGTAATATGAAAAACAACATTGCAAGTCTATAGTTTTCTCTTTCATTCTTTTCCATTTAATTTTTTGAATGAATTTTCTCTCCCTACTATTTGGTAGTTGTCTTGTTCATTCTTCTCCATTTAATTTTTTGGATGGATTTTCTCTCCATACTATTTGGTTTTATTATTATTGCAAAAATTTTAATAGACTTCTTCATTTTACCATCTTTTCCAACTTTAGAAAGATTTAGAAGTCTAAAAAATTTAGTTAACTTCTCCCAAGATATTTATGTTCTTAAATTTAATCAAAATACATTTTGGAATGCCTTCTTATCTAAAAAAGAGTTGTATAATCTTTCATAGAGTGTTTTGTTTAGTTTGAATATTTATCTTTCATTTATGATATCCACTAATCAATTTTCACTTGTATTCACCCTTATCCTATGTGAATAAGAATATTCAAAATGTTAATTATAAGATTAATATGAACTATTCTGCCAAAACTTGGGTCATAATCTAAGTATCCTATCGTGAAGACCTACCTAAATCAAGTCAAGACCACTTGTTGAGAAAAGCCAATAAAGCTTCATATCTTGAACACCTCAAAGCCAAGTTTCTCAAGAACATCATTAGTATTTTAGTTCTCTATATTATTGATCTTTTCAATTACATGGTCTCTTATGGTTTTCCATCTTTCTAGAATTCTAATATGATTCATCCCATTTTCAATGCAAAGTAAGGAACCACCTTAGTCCTTGTAATTAAACAACCATTATGGTCATACATGTTCTAGGGAAGTTTTTTGTCAATGTGTTAGATAAGTACATTTCAATATCTGTAGAGACCAACAAATTACATGCAAAAAGCCAAGTTGATTTAGACAAAATCACATCCCTTTTATTATAGAGGGAGTGAAAATGACAAGAGTTAATTCTATCACTATTTCATTGATTTTAGGAAAGCATTTGAAACCACTAGTATACATTATTTACTTTAAAAACTAAATGATTGGTGATTTATTGATATTATTCTTTCCAGGTAAAGTGTGGCACAATTTCTACAACTTACATTCAAAACGATGATGATGATGGTAGTCCACCAAAACCAAAAAAGAAAGATAAGGGATTACTTGAGTTTCTTTAGAATTTTATTTATGTTCTTGAAAAGCATTGAGATAAGTGTTCCAAGATCACCATAGTTTTGATGAGTTAGAAGGTTAGGAAGGTTGACATTGTGATAAATCTTTTGAAATTGAGATCTAATTTGGGTATACGCAAGGCATTTTAAGAGAAAGTGTTGAATGCACAAAGTTGATGGACTTCTTTAATGCAATCCAATTTTTCAGAAACCTACTCATGTTATGAAAAATATAATATGAATTTGTTTGAAAATTCTTGGTTCGAGAAGGTCGAAGCATGGCAGGTCAGTTGACATGGAGGTTGGTTGAAATGATTTCATGCATGCTCCTTAGAAATAAAAAAATATCCCGCAAGCATGTTCCTTTCAAGTAAAAATATTAATATATGAATAGAATGCATGCATGTTCTCTCTATCATTAAAAAAAAGAAAATCCTCCCTCACCATGACTTAATTGATACTCTCCTCACTGTTTAGGAAATAATGTAGTCGCAATTTGGAGAGGAGAATTCCCTAAACCTTTGTAGTTGGAATTCATTAGAAAAAATGGTGGAAATTTTAGATTTATAGGGAAATTTGGTGTTAGATTCATTCTAATTGGTAGATTTGGCACATGGAGGGTACCATGCAAGATGTATTATCCTTGGGGTTTAATATTGCATTTAACTTTCACCTCCATTTATTTGTTTATATGTTTACATTGTGTTTTTTAATATTTCATTGAGTGGTTTTGAAGTGGCATCCAAAAACCCAAACCCTTGTGCTCCAAATTTAGGAAATCCCAACATAAATCCAATGCAAACCCAACAATTCATAATCTAAATCCCCAAGGAAAAGGCCTACCATCGGTGTAAATGCCAAAATCCTCTTAGAGATAGCCAATCTGTGACATTTGAGAAATTTTTTTAGGGATGTAGACCCACTTTATTGCTCACTTGTTGAAATTATCATTGTAATTATTCATACAATTACCTAGGTAAATGACGTGTTGTGCAATATATAACCTCTTATAGAGATAAAAATCATTGTGAATATTTAAATAATTTGTATCATGAAGTAATAAAAACACTAAAGAGTAGCAACGAGGATATTTTTTTACCATTTAATAAACACTGATACTAATGATCTCCCAAATGTTGGAAGAGATCATATTTTTATCATATGGTGCACTTATCATTGACTTATTGATAATTGGACGAATAGATAGTATATGGTTTTTGAAGTTCCATTGCATAACAACAAAGAACATCCATTATAATTTTTCATAACTATACACAAATTTTATTTTAGGAAAACATGGGCATGTGCAAGCTCATGATGGTCTCTCATGATGCATTAGTGGCAATGCAAACATGGAAAAACAACAATATGTTAACTTGGAGGGATTATTCAAGGTACTTACAATGAATTTGAATATGGTGTAAAACAATGAAATGTGGGAAATTGAATTAGCTTTCCGAATATATAATTTTTATTTATAAAAATTGTGAATATGACTATGTGAAATTTGAGTTTTTCCAACAATGTTATGTTATTTTTCAAGCAAAATATAGGGTATATGTCTTCGTTAGTGAAGGTTTTGAGTACCTTAACGATGAAATTTCCTTAAAACAATTTTCATAATTGTAAAGAATCCATTGTTCTTGTGTGGTGTATTTTTTGAAAATTTATGATATTAATTTTTTTTTTTTAATTACGAAAGTCAATACATCCTTGAAATTACAACGCCTTCTATTAGTGTAGGCTACGAGGTTTTAACATCATCAAACATTTTTTTCTTTTTCTTAGATTGTATATCTTGGTCTCTTCTAGTGCATCACATAACTCATTTTAACAATGGTTAAGTTGATAAAAAGTTATAGAAAAAATAAAAGAGGTATGTATTTTAGGATTCTGATATATGTCATGAAAAAAATAGATTAAAAATAGTAAACAATATATTTTTTTAATTATATATTTGGAATATGCATGGTCAAATCTATATGTATGTGTAGTTTCAGCGACAATATACTTGTGTAGCCTATAGAAAAATGATGTAAAAAATAGAGATATTGAGAGGCATTCATAAAAATGGAGGTTTTAATATATTTTTAGACCAAACCACTGGATTTGTCATCCTGAACTTAAATCTAAGGAAACCAACTAAGAAAACATGCACACTAGAGTTTTCATTTATGCTCGAAAAAAAATTGAAATGGAAGGAACACACACACGCTCTTAAATGTGCACACATTCCTAAAGTAGACATGCGTTATTACGAACATGTGTCCATTCTTACCAACACAAAATCCATGTGAAGTGACCTATTGTGACCCCCTATGAACCCCCCAAAAATTCAAAATTCATGTGTTGAAAAATCATCAAAAACAAATGAAAAAAAATGCCCAAAACATTTATTGGGGCCCCACCCCCCTTGCTCTCATATCAATGTGTAGTACACGGTAAAAATAATGAAAATAATATAACAAATACCCAACACCCCCTTCAAATCCTAAACAAGGGGGGCCTACTCGAGCCCCCCTGTGAACCTCCCCCCCCCAACATTTGTTTGTATCATTTCCAATACCCTAGGACACATACCAATAGTTCAAAAACACATAGTGGCATTGACATCCCAAACCTTAGGAAAAGGACTTAAAGAACACCTTGAACTCATGCATCCAAGGCCACAAAAAACACCTTGAACTCACCTGAAATCTTCAACCATGAACAACACCTTGAACCAACACGCATGACCTCCCAAGTGTATCATTTACCTCTTAGTGGAAATATTAGCACCATTAGGGTTTTTGGAGTAGGTATCAATATCAAGACTTGGACCAAGGTCAAGTGATGAAACTTTCTCATTGGGCCTAAAACATAGCTTGAAAGGCTCAAGATCGATCAATGAGTCCTCAAACCACCACAGTTGATATCTCTGTGGGATATATGTCTTTCGCATTGCAATATGGACACCATTAGAAGGTTTCAAGTATGGGTTGTGGGACGTTAGACATGGTTAAGGGAGGAAAATCAAGCATTAGGACCTAAAGTAAGCTTCCAGGCATCCAAATCCAAGAACAATGTCTTTAACCACCACACGTAATGTATTGAGAGTATCATCTCCCTACTAGTTCAGATATATTATGAACTAATGCCTTGAGAATGATAAAAATTCAATGAATAATAATACACTTTGAGGGGGAACTATAATTTTATAATATATTCAATTTACAAGATGATACGAGATGATCCTAAGACTAGGTCTCATTGGTATATATATAGGAGACAAAGGGTACAATTATAATGAAAGGGTACAATGAATGGTTCTAACCTACATACAAATATAACACAAGAAATGTAGTAAATCAATACCTAGGGTTTAATAAGGGTTTTATACTTAACATGGGGCTTTCTCTAGGGCTTAACATACCCCTCCCCTTCAAACAAGTGTTGTCCTCACTTGACTAATTGTGGTTGTTTATGCATGAAGAACTCATCTTCCCATGTTTTTCACTTCCACTGGTAGGTTCTTCTATTTGACAAGGTACTCAATAATTGCTCAATTTCGCAGCCACTTAATCCTTGTTTCAAGGATTGTTTCTAATTCTAGCACGATTTTCCCTTCTTTATTAATCTCTGGTAAAATATTTTGGACCAGGATGTTGTCACCGATTACCTTCTTTAAGAAAGAAACATGGAAGACTAGATGTACAAGTGAAGATGGAGGTAACTCCAATTTGTAAGCCATACTTTCGAGCCTTTGCAACACCTTATACGAGCCATAATATTTGGGTGTTAATTGATTTTACTTCTTTTGTTACTTGAGGGGCATATGTTTATATGTGTGTAGCCTCAAAGATACTCAATCCCCCACTTCAAATTCACTTTAACTACGATGTTGATCTGCTTGTTGCTTATCTTACTTTTTGTCATAGCCAAGTTGTCCTTCAATAGTTTGAGATACTCTTGTTGGTGCCCTATGTGGTCTTCCACTTTCTGAACCTTTGTAGTCTCTTTCAAGGTAAATGTGATGGATGGAGGATGATCTCCATTAAGTGCCAAAAATGGGAACATTTTTTATAAAGTATGGAAGGTTGTGGTGTACCACCATTCTGTCAAGGGTAACCATTCGACCCATTATGTATGAGTATCATATTAAAAGAAACAAATATGTCCTTCTATAAATTTATTCACAATATCATATTTCCCATCATATTGAGGATGGTAAGATGAGCTATGAGCCAATTGAGTACCCAAATAAGAAAATAATTCAGTCCAAAAATTTCCAATGAACATTGTATCTTTGTCACTTACAATAGTTTTTGGGACTCCATGTAGCTTTTGAATTGTTTCCATGAATGTTGTGGCTATTTTACTTTCTTTAAAAGGATGAGAAAGAGAGAAAAAATGGGCATACTTTGTTAATTGATCCATTACTACCAGGATGACAATATTTCCTTCATATTTGGGTAAACCTGTAATAAAATCCATTGAAACTTCTTTCCAATGTTGACTTGGTATAGATAATGGTTGTAGGTGACCTGACATCTTGATTGTCTCTCCCTTATTCTATTGGAATACCACACATTCAGAAACAAATTTTTGAACATCAATTTTAAGACCTTCCCATAAAAAATCCTTCTTGATCCCATGGTAAGTTTTCAAGAAACCTTAATGTCCTCATATAGGAGAAGTTTGCAATTCCGGAAGGACCTTCTATTTGAGTTGGGAATTCTTACATAAATATAAGTGATCATGATACCATAGAAAATCATTTTTCCATACAAATTTATCTAATGCAATGGGGTCCTCTTGTATTTTTTGAATGATATTGCATAACTCTTGATCTTGCTTCCATTATATCCCTGTTTATTCTACCCATTTAGATTGCGGAATAGAAATAGAACGTAGTGAACCCTCTATTTCTTCTTCCTTCCTTGAAAGTGCATATGCCACAATATTATGTTTTCCTTTCTTGTAGATAATTTCAAAGTCATAAGCTAACATCCTTTTAACCCGTTTTTGTTTCTCTTTTGAATATAATCTTTTCTCCAAGAAATACTTCAAACCATCATGATCTGTTTTTACTTTGAGTGTTTTCCTATTAGGTAAGGGCGCCATTTCTTAACTACATGTAGTATGGAAAACATTTATTTTTCATAAATGGGTTTGAGTAAGTTTTTTTTTCCTTTGAGTTGGTTTCTTTCAAAGGAAATTGGGCCTTCCTTCTTTCATTAAAACTACACCAATACCATCGCCTAAGGAATCACACTCTACGTTAAAAAAATTGTGAAGTCGGGTTTGGCTAGGACAAGAATTGTGCACATAGCCTCCTTAAGTTTTTCCAAATCATTTGTTGCTACTTTAGTCCAAGAAAATGGTTCCTTATTTAATAATGATGTTATGGGTGTCACTATTTGACTATAGTTCTTGACAAACTTGCGGTAATATCCTGTCAATCCTAAGAGTCCTCTAAGTTTCTTCAAGGTTTTTTGAATTGGCTATTTCCTCATAGCTTTAATTTTGTTAGGGTCCACTTTTATACCTTCATGGAATACATTATGACCCAAATATTCCATTTCTTGAACCCCAAAGGCACACTTGGAAGGATTTGCATAAAATTTGTGTTCTTACAAAAGTTGTAATACTCTATCAACATGTTGTACATACTCCTCCCAAGATTTGTTGTAGATTAAGGTATGTCATCAAAAAATACTAAGAAAATTTTTCTAAGGGTTTGAAAATAGAATTCATCAAGCTTTGAAATTTTGAAGGTGCATTAGTATGTCCAAATGGCATAACCAAAAACTTATAACAACCTTCACGTGTTCTAAAGGTTGTTTTGGGAATGTCTTTCTGCCTCATTTTGATTTGATGGTACCCTGAAAGAAGATATAACTTAGGAAATAAAATCGCTCGATGCAATTCATCAATGACATGAACAGGAAACTTATATTTGATGGTCATTTTGTTGTTTTGTATATAATTTTGAAACATACACCATGAACCATCCTTCTTCATAACCATCACTACTAGTGAAGAGAAATAACTTTGGATACGTTAAATGATGTTTGTCTCTAACATTTATTGGATCATATGTTGAATCTCACTCTCATGTGGATATGAATACCTGTAAGTCGTAATGTTAGGTGGTACACTTCTTGGTTGCAAATGAATATCATTGTCATGACCTCAAGCGAGTGGAAGACCCTTAGGGATCTCTCCAAATACCTTGGAATGGTTGTTGATAACTATTTGGAGATACACTTGAACAAAGGATATAGATGTTTGAACATGTAGTGAGCACAATTATGAAATTATACCATGGTGTCCCTTTTTGAGTAATTTTGTCATGTTATTAGATGTTATCACCTTAGAAAGTTTCCCATATTGATCTCAATACAATGTAACTTCCCAAACCAATTTATGGTACCTTCATCTGCAATCATTACCTGAAACTCTGGTGTTGGAAATGCAAATAGATTGAGATCTTTTGCTAGATGAAGTTATGGGTACTACCAGAATCAATCAACATTGTTACTTTTTTATTTTTGATGTATCCATTTATCTTGATGGTTTGTGGAGTATTGATGCCAGCCAATGCATGACAAGATATTGTAAGAGGAGTCTCTTCTTGATATATATCTTGTGATGGTTCTTGTTATCGCAGGATTTGTACTTGTGCAAATCCCACTACAATATCCCCAAATATTGCGTAACTATGGAAGAAACTACCACTGTCATCTAAGTAGGATCTTCCCTCGTTTTAGTAATGGAGGAGTCCCACCATAAGGGAGGCTTCCATAGTGACCTCAAGGGATTAAATAGTAGTTTTAGTAGCCAAGCCTGCCACCCCCTATATTGATCATCGGTTAGTTGGTCTAGGTCTAGGAAGGAGAGAGAGGTATTAATGTAGTGTGTTGTATCTTCCCGAAACAAGAACACTTTGCATCATATATATAACAACTTCCAAGCTAAATTATGCAACAATTACCTCTTAATAAAATATGCAAGTCAAATTTGCATTGGCTGTTAGAAATTTGTAGTAGTAAACAATCATATAATGGTGGTAAATGATTTTTAATGGCAACAATAATTGGTGCTCAGAAATGTAGCAATTTAACATGAAAAGTAAGCATTCATCAAGCATAACATTATCCAATCGCGAGAAGAAATTTTTGAACAATTTAGGCCACCTTTATATGAGTGTATGTAGCAAATTAATAAAATTTCATATGGCTATAGAAAAATGTTGTAACAACAACAAGAATTGTTGCAAGTTTGTTAGAGTTAGTAAAGTTTGTAGAACACTTAAGAGATTTATAAAAAGGATTTTAAAAACTACTTTCACCACAAGAGTTACTTCTAGATTACTGCATTTACCATTCTGGGGCTATGGAGTCTCAAATGCATCCAAGCTTGAATTTTGATCTAATTGAAACCAAGAGGTAGAGTCTAAACCCTAAGGTGAAAGCACATTTGGGCCTTAGGCTTTAGAATTCGAGGAGAAGGACGTCTAGGGTGCAAGAACTTTTGAGCCCTAGATATTTGTTCTCCCTTCTTGTAGCTTCAATTAGGTCAAAGATCAATTTTCTAGGGATACAATCCTAAAGTGATATCACTTTAGGGATTTAGGGTTCTAACCCTAGCAAGGAAAATTCACAAATTTTGGACAAGTAATACTTTGTGAGAGGAAGAAGCACTTATGTTCCTCTCTTAGAGTTTCAACCAACAAGAATACTTGCAACAAAATATCAATTTCACCCATTTACATCAACAATATACCATAAAATTGAATAATATCACTTACTTTGTTCAAGAATACAAGAGAAAAAAACCCTAATTGCAGAAATATCCATCCAAATTCAACAAACCATCCACAAGAGACCATTTCCAAGCATAGTGCATGAGAGAAAAAGACCAAGAAGGTTGAAATAGTGAATCACTAGAAGTGTTACCCCACAAATGGTGAGGAATGATTATGAAATAATGAAATCTAGCTCTAGCCTTTTTATATGAGGCTAGAATAACATATTTTTCCACATAAAATGTCAACATCAAAATAGAAGAGGGGTTGAACCCTCATTTATCCTTTACAAAATGAAAAAATAAATCATAATAGGCCACATGTATGAGACATCAAACCCTCTTGGGCAAGGAGGAGGCCTCCAAATTTCATGTGGCACCAATCCAAAGTGAGGTGGGAGAAAATGATGTCTCTCCTCGCTCAAAGATATCCCAACCATCATCAATAAACCTAGGTATCCACCAAACCCTAGATCCATGAAACCCTAAATATGAATTCATCATCAAAATAGGGCCAACATATAGGATCTAGGTGTTTCATCTAGGATGGAGGGACTTGCATCTAATCTCTCCATGATGTCTAGACGTCTGCTGCTACAACATCCCTAATCCTATGGATAAATAAGCTATGGGGTACTCTACCTAGCCTATGGGCTTCCAGCCCATCTTTGTTCCATCATTATTGAATCTTCTCATACCAAGCCCATCTTTCCATCATCTAGGGTTACAAGAATGTGAGAGATGATGTTTAAGTGTGGTGAGTCATTGGATGACCCACTACTCGGCATCACATGTGCGAAGGTCCTGCAATAAAAGACACAATGTCATGGGTACAATCCCAATATGTCCCTTAAAGAACCATGTCAAGGTGATCCAAAAAAAAAAAAGTATAAGACAAGGTTAGCCAAGGTTCATAAGAAACATTAGTCCTTAAAGCATGCAAAGTAAGTTGTTACTTAAGATATAAACCATGCAAACAATTCACCTCGGTATCCACTTCAAGCATCACACCATCCTTGGACCTCATGTGAGTTGGAAAATTTAAGTATGGGAGGGCCTTCATCCAACCCTATTAGGTGTTCCAACATAGACATGAAACAAAATACCTAGGTAGAGTGATAGGTCCCGAGGGAAGCAGAAAAGAAAGAAACCTTTCAAGAGTATGTGTGAAAGTTATATGGTTTCAGGGCTTAACACATAACTTATGGTGTTATTGAATCCATTTCTATGAGTTCCTTTGTAGAGGGATTGCTTTGCTGCTTTAGATACCCTTTCCTCGGTACCTTTTTTCATTTTGAACCCCTTATTTTTCCTTTTGATACCCAGTCATCATTTGAAAGTACCATGTTAATACTGGATTTGATCTAGTCATTGATACACATGTTGATCAAGGTTATGAGGTTGAATTTGACAAGATAGAGGTTGGAGGAAAGCTTACAGAGTTCCTAAATCAAAAGTGCTAGCAGATGTTCAAGTTCACTGGAAAAATCAACAAAAAAATCAAACCCTAAGGGTCCAAGGCTAAGTTTCCAGTGCCTGGGCACTTATCGAAAGCTTTAAAAAGGGATAATTGTGCTTCAAATAGGCTTAATATCATTTCAAATATGGGTTATATCATGCGACCAAGGCTTAATAATTGAGTGCTAGTGAATGTGTGGGGACCAATCATCCAATGGTTGCAAGTGAGACTGATCTACAGTGGGAATTTGATGTTGCATCGTGAAAGAGCATGAGAGTTAACACACATATGGGGTGTGACAGTGGTTTTAAGAGCCACATGTTGAGAAGTGAGTAGTGTCGCATGAAAAGAATAATGAAGGTAAAACCACTCCCCTTAGGTTGCAAAAATGGTATTTCAGTTTTTCCAAGTCACCTATCCACCCACTCAGCACACATTTGTCTGTCCATTTAGCAACACCTGGAGTCACTTCAACAATCCACTTGGGATGATCAAGAGAATTAGAGACATTATGACACACAAATAGGACACTCACCAAATCCAATATGATAATTCCGCCTATAGATAAAGGGTCCACTAGGGAATCCATCCACCATATCAAACTCAGTTACATTTAGGCTGAACCCAAAGCCACATTAGCATTAACTTGGACCAATGGAAATATGCCATGTTTCTGTGGGATTGTGATGATGTTAGTATGATGCCATCCAAAATTTCATGCCTTCACCCAAAATTTCAAAATAATCAAGCCATTTGGAAGGGGACGCATGTTCATACAAAGGCACGAGGAATAATATTTCAAGCAAATGATGGATACACTGACAACCTACCAAATCAGTTGGAGAAGATATGATGCATAACAAGACATTTGGAATCGTGTATACATCCTTTCACCAATCATTATATTGTTTCCTACAGATGACAGAGGATAGTAATCATTGTCCATACATGCGCATCCATGCAATCTTTGAATCTCAGCAGATTAGGCCAGGTGTGACGAATCATTTCTCACCATCAACTATCTCCACAAGCATGTGTCAAGATCCTATAAGAGAAAACCAAAGGATCAAAAGAAACCAATTTGCAAGTAATTTTCTTTCTAAAGGTGAGTTACTCAAATGTCAAGTGTAATAGATGATGACCTACCTACACAATCCCTCCCTGCAGGAGAGGATTATTGGCCATCCTGGCTACAAATGTCTAGAGAGTGTGTTTTTCATTTTGTGAAGGAGAGAATGTCGTTCTCTAGTATCAATAGCCAATATCTAAGAACCAAAGGACATTCGGGAATTTACCCTAAATTTTAGTTGTATCATTTGTCCAACCCTATACAGATGCTTGGGACAGAGGAGTCGAAGAGTTGGAAAATGGTACTTTGCATTGTTGAGTGGTGGTAGCTGAGAAGAAACTTTTGGATGTTCTTCCAGCCATCCAAGACCCTCAATTGTGGAAAGGTCGAGTGTGTATAGCACTGCAGTCAGAGGTCTCATTGAGCTAACCAGAAGAATCCAGATAGAATCTCAATTGGATAAAGAGAACACACCCCACAATGGTGTCAATAGGTTAGATTTGATGGTAAAAAGTTACATTTACTCAGTAAAAATCAGTTAGAAAACTAGAGGCAGTATCAATATTTTGACAAGTAGTATTCATTTTCAAGAAGAATTATTGGTCCATATTAATGGTTTTCTCACAAAGGGAAGTGTCTATAAAGCAATATATGGATCTAATTTCTCGCGGTTGACACTTTGGGGAATTGAAGAGTTTCTTACAACCAGAGTTGTTTGATCACCATCCTCAGGCACAAACATATAATTAAGGTTGCAGGATTCATGAGATTCATCCCCTACATTATGTTTCAACCTATCTCTTCTCTTTTTTTGCATGTGCTCTTGTAAAAGCCACCCCTCTCATTTTTTTCTTCTTGTATCATATCCCCATCAATAAAAGCTTAAGTAACAAGTTATATGACATGTTAAGTGTTATTTTGTGTTGTATGCTTATGATACTGAAGTGATTTATTCTTAACAAATGACCACTTCTTGTCATTTCTTCACATGTTTAATGATGCGTAGAGGGTACCTCCATGGATTTAGACATTTGAATATGTAATTGTTTGATGCGTGTTTTAATGATATTTATATGTGTTAGAACTATTGAATTCTTAATTGCTCAACACGTTATTATATTTCCATAAGATATAAGATTCATTCTCTGCAATGCCTTATATTCTTACTTGTATTTATTCTAAACCACCATTTCCCCCACTCTTAAGATCAATTTTTTTGAAACACTCATGGACAAATGCCTTATGGATTTGAAATTTTTAAGTATCTGGGCTAAGACTATTTGAGGACCGAGAGTCTTATAAGAGAGACAAAAAAACTTACCCAAATTTTTGCACGATTTTATTTACTGTAAGTATGAATTTAAGTCTCACCCTAAGTCTTAGCCCCCGAGGTGCATCAACATTTTTCCATTGATAGACTAGAACATCTCGAGGGATAACAACCAAAATGGTATCATTTCCAGGGAATAGAATTTCAATATATCTTTCTCTAGGGTACGATATTGCAAGCTCTAATTCTTGATGGTGAAACAATCTTCAGACATATGGTTGTTCGTTTTTCACCTGGAGACTCCACAAAAGGTAGATCTGGCATCTAACAAAAGATACACTAGAATAAATATGTATCATGAGAATACTCCAATACACTCAGATCCATAGAATCTCATGACCTAGATAAATATCAAAGAACACCAAATCTCTTTAGCTTCAGGTAACCCTAATCTAGAAACATCTCCTTTTGTTGTTCATAGAGGTAGCAGATCTTTTGAGCTATTTAATATATTTGTTGATTTGTATTATGCTTCGAAGATTCCTCCTAAACCCCTGCTATATATACAAAATTTTCCCATAGAATTATGTCAAGAAGTTGGTTCTTCCCTTAAACCCTTCTTGAAAAACCCTGTAACCCTCTATCCTTTAAAGCCAATAACAACATCCTACAAAACCTTATGGCCAAATTAGGAAGAGGAATATTGGGGGGAAATCAACCTCCCCCACCACATTTAAACCCTTGTGTCATTTCTATATTTGGCCCCTTAAATCTACATGTACATGTTCATGATCTACCTGAAAACTATTTGAAGCTCTTGCCCAAATACGATGGTGAACTAACTCATTCTGCTGAAGAACACCTAGAATCCTTTTAGGACTTCACCAACAACCTGTTTGTGGAGCATGAAAATGTATTAATGAGGCTATTTGTTCAAACCTTATAGGGATATTTCTGGAAGTGGTTCATAGAGCTTCATATAGCCTCAATAGATAGCTAGCGGGATCTTGAATCTGCATTTATGAAACAATGGGGGTGGGGGGAGGGGGAGAGAGAGATAGTCTATATTACCTAGCCAAAGTTGGCTCTCTCAAGAAGAGAGCCAATGAGCTTGTTGTTGAATTTAATAGAATATTTAACAATCTATATGATTCAGGTGGATATCGGTGGCCACCCACCTATTCCACTAGCTCGAAAAACAGTTTTCCACCTTGGCAGTTTTTCGGTAGTTTTTCAGGTTCCAAACTTCCGAGGTCATTTTGAGGCCCTAAACGACGATTTTTGGGGATTTGGGGATGAGGTGACTGTCATAGGAACTGATTTGGGCCAATCGAAAATTTTTATTCTCGGTTAGACCTTTCCAACAGGCTATTGTGCGCCTAAAACAGAGATCGTATGCAAAAGTTACGACCCCGGGAAGTTGATGTACTAACTTACCCAAATGGGGCCCACATGACTTTTGGCGCTTCATCTCCTAGGGTTAGGATTTTGGATGTATAGGGTTTTTGACATTCCCAATTATTGTAAAATTCCTTCAGAGCCTTATTGTAAGCATCTTATTGAAAACGAGTGTAGTCTTCACATCTCTTCTCATAGATAAGTCGCTTCCAACAAGCTTATTTTTCGCTTCATTTTACAGTTTCATCTTATTTCCTTATTGAATAGAAAACAAATTTTACTTTATTTTTGTTATTTTGTGTTAAGCATATTTTAATAACCTATATTCATTTTTTTCTTCTCATAAAATCCAGATCAGTGGTATCAGAGCGGTCTGCTCCTTGTCGTCTTAATGCATGTCCCCAATGAGGTCAGGGTACAAAGAATTGGGTCTTGAGCTTGTTTCTCTTGAGGAAAAAATATCTTGCACACCCAAGCAACCTCTCATTGCAGGATAAAAGAAAGATGATGGGACACATGATCCTTTCAAAAAAATTCTTTAGGAATCCCTCATGCAACAGAGGAACGAGATGATGGATAATTTCGTGCAAATACTTCGATGGCTACTAACAGGCGACGCATATTCCTCAAGAGGAGGCGCCACCCCATTCAAGGTACAAATCAACTTCGATATTCCTATATTTGAAGATCAGATAGACACAGATGTTGTAGACAATTAGTTGAATCTACTAGAAGGGTATTTTTCTGTCCATAACTTTTCGAATAGAGAAAATATTACTTTTGCACTCCTCAAAGTCGTTCCCCATGTCAAAGATTGGTGGGAAACTTTCTGTGAGAAAAAGGAAACAGTCACGGCCACCTGGGAATCCTTTAGGGATGTTATTAAGGAACAATACTACCCTGTCAGAAGTTATGACGACTTGTATACCAAATGGACCACACTGCGACAAGAAAGAGACCAAGCAGTGCCAGAGTTCACAAATATCTTCCGTACCTTGCATACCAATATGGGTATCAAAGATTCAGAGCGACATCTGGTGCTCAAGTATCGTGTTGCTTTGAATATATACATCCAGAATAAAATGGAATTTTTTGACATCTCATCCTTGGGCGCGGCCTATTGATATGCCATCAAAATCTAGCAGAAGCTCAAACAAAAGACGTGGAAATTTGGGTCTGGGAACCCGTCTCAGCAAAATCCAGAAAAGGGAGGCCCCAACCCACAGAACAAAGGACATAGAAAATATGGACAGTATCAGGACAACCATTCTAATCCGCAAGCAAAGAAGGACACCAGAAAGACAAAGAAATATACCGAGAAGTGGTGCGACTTCCATGAGAGCCCTTGGCATAACACTATTGATTCTCGCTCAAAGAAGTCATTGGTGGCCGAAGTGAAATCCTCTGAATCATATGTGGTTTATGGCTCTGAGTCATAACTAGAAAGGGGAAGTTGGATAATTGACGCAGAACCCAGTGCCACCGTTGCTACCACCAAGCTCCATCCTAGTCAACCAGATAAGCCAAAAGAAGGAGAGTGCCTCTTCCATTCAAAGATGTGGGTAAAAGGAACCCTGATGCACTTCATCGTTAATAGAGGTATCCAGAAGAACCTCATCTCAACAGAGGTCGTCAAGCAGTTGGCCCTGCCGACAATGTTGCACCCACAACCCTACACCATTAGATGGCTCCACCAAGGAAGCGATCTCTGTGTCAACCAACAGTGTCGATTGTCGTACAACATCAAGCCCTTCAAAGACAAGGTATTGTGTGATGTTTCTCCTCTCGAAGTTTGTAATGTTATTTTGGGCCAACCTTATTTATGGAAAGGTCATGTTGTATATGAGTCTAGGCCTCGTAGTGTTATTATTACTTTGAACAGGAAATTGTACAGGATACCGGAGGCAACCCCTCTTAGGTTCTATTTCCTTGATCTTTGCCAAGCAATGCAGGAAGGTCATCTCTCAGACTGATAAATTTGTCTTCTTCGTGATTCGCTCTCAGAGTGAGCGAAATATCACAGCCACATCCAGGGCCTTTGTGGGCAATCTCTCCACACAACAAAATCAAGTGGATAAGGTCGTGGAAGAATACTCAGATATCTTCTCCTCTCTTACCAAGGTACCTATGCATTGCTAGGTCAAGCATCCCATTGATCTAACCCCAGGCGCACTACTACCCAATGGGCCAGTCTACCGCCGCTCTCTGTTAGAAAACGAGGAGATCAAGAGGTAGATCCAAGAACTGCTTGACAAGGGGTACATCCATCCCATCTCATCTCGTTATGGGAGCCCAATCGTGTTGGTGCATAAGAAATATGGGTCTTAGAGACTCTGCACTGATTACCGAGCCCTGAATAAAATCACAGTCTGAAACGGGTACTCGATTCCCCGAATCGACGAACTCCTTGATCAGCTCACGGGGGCCAAATACTTCAGTAAGATTGATCTAAATT
>ML781646.1:137902-152613 GCA_009831015.1 Picea engelmannii | reverse complement strand
TATTTAAATAATAAAGTTAATGGATAAATTACTAATTGGACAAGTGGTTAGAAGTTGGTTAACCCTAAAATAAGGAAAGTGGGTTAAGATGGTTAAAAGGTAACCCCTTGAGGAAGCTACATGAAAGTATAAATAAGAGGCAATGCTCTCTCATTTTACATCACACTTGAGCATATTGAATATCTACAAGTGAATAAGCCGAATTTCATAGAGAAGGTGAAGTAAAGAAAGCCGAAATTCAAGGGAGGATAAATTCTTTTGATGATGTTTTCTAAGGTATGTTATTTACAGGTCATCTCACCATTTTCACAATAAAAAAATTTATAGAATGATTCAGACCATGAAGTTGATATTCCATTGAGAAAACATATCCAAGTAGTTGTGGTACGAATTTCTTGTGGGTTATTTTAGTTTTGGATTTACACTCTGTGGAAAATAGGGTTTGTGGCTAGTCCTGAAACTAGTCTAAAACAAGTGTTTCGGGTAAAAACGTCATAAATTCCTCATAAAAGATCCAAATTAAGTAATACTAAAATTATTGGCTAGATTCAATCTGTATTATTATGTCTAAAAATTTTAGATCCATACAACAAATATTCTGTGCAGGGCACACTCTACAAGTTCGCTCTCTAGAATAAGCCAAAATTCAACAAGGTATGTCATTTTTTCTATAACTCCTTTTTTGAGAGGTTCCGAGTAGTGACACCTGGAGAAATTGCATAAACCACACTGAAGAAAAAATTATACTATTTTCATATCTTTATTCATTACAGGTACATATTTATCATTATCTCAAGTTAGGGTTGTTGACTAATCCAAAACTAGTCATGTGAGACTAAAAAAATGTTTGATGAAAATGCTAGTCTCTTGTTGTTAAAGTTAAGGAAGGTTTGCAGGTATGTGATCATATACACCAGGTATATTACAGAGTTACAAATCATAATTGGATGATGAAATTGATGAGGGATTTTGGTTGAGGTACATGTTGGGTACATGGTTGAGACAAGTAGTTGATGAGTTGGCACATACATGAGGTGTATAGTTGATGATGTTTGTACATATTGATGAGTCATAGTTGATGAGTAGTTGATACATAATTGGTACATACTTGGTACATGGTTGGAGGCACTTGTTAGTAGTATTGTTGACACATGGTTTATGGATGATGTAGCATACTTGTATTGGTATATTATTAGAAGAACATATTGATCTTGAGGATGATTATGAGTTGTTGTGTTATAGTTGGTTGATGCAAATATTTGAGAGTTGTATTGGTGATTGATCTTGGTGAGTAGATATGATTTGGTTGATAAGATTGATGAGATAGGTTGTTGTGATAAGTTGTTTGGAAAGGTTGTTGTGACAGGTTATTTGTACAAGTTTGGTGCATAGTTGATGCACTTGTTCATCGTGCAGGTTTTGTACAGGTTTGGTGCATTGTTGATGCACTTGTTCATGGTACAGGTTTTGTATAGGTTGGTGCATGGTTGATGCACTTGTCTATGGTATAGGTTGATTACAGGTTGAGGTACAAGTTGGTGCATGGTTTATGCACTTGTTTATGGTACAATTTGATTATAGGTTGATTGGTACACCTTTACAACAGTATATCTAACAGTGACAGTGTGACAGTGGTTCCATCATTCTACTTATACGTCAGGGAGGTTGGACGGGGAAAGGACAGGTGGTTGCAGCCAATTTTCAATTGTAGCCAGATAACATAAGGGGTTGTAGCCTCCTTCTATTTGTAGCCAAAGAATTTGGGAGTTGGAGCTTCCCTCAGGTTGTAGCCTGAGAAACTAGGGGGTTGGAGCCTCCTTCCACTTACAGCTGGAAAAAAAAGGAAGTCGGTGCTTCTAATGAATGT
Source organism: Picea engelmannii (assembly GCA_009831015.1). Taxonomy (NCBI): domain Eukaryota; kingdom Viridiplantae; phylum Streptophyta; class Pinopsida; order Pinales; family Pinaceae; genus Picea; species Picea engelmannii. The sequence goes on along the minus strand of ML781646.1, from coordinate 150,746 downwards.
AATTCTTCAAGACATATAAGAAAAATAATTATGTGGTTTTCTCCCACTTTGGGTTTCCACGTAAAACACTGGTGTACTATGTATGTGTATGATTTTTCATTTGTTCATTGCTTATTTACTCTGCAGTTATTGGATGATAATTCTACATTGATATAACACTTGGATTATATGGTTAAAAAAGATTAAATTTCTCTACTACTGATTCACCCCCCCTCTCAGTAATCCAACAAAAATCATAACAACAAAGTTGTTAGCGAAGTTAGACAAGATTGCCTACGTCTCTAGGCCTTTGTCTTAGTGGGTGAGGCTTTCTTATTTCTCTTCAATGCTCCAAAAGTACATCAGAAAAGTGCCAAATGGATTACAAATTGGTATGGATGTGTTCTTATCAACCTCAGGAACCTAGCACAAATGACGAAACTAAAAATGGTTGAGCATAGCTCCTGGAATTGGCCCACAAAGTTCCCCTCCTCAATGGCTTCCCTGCATAAAAATGTATTTGGCTTCACAATTCTACAACATTTCTCATGTTCTGAACTTGTTTGGACTATCAAAAACTTCTGGTTTATATAGATTCTAAGTTGGGGGTCGAAATCCAACTTCCCCCCAACGTTTTGGCCTCAGATTGGGCTCAGATCCCCTTTAGAGGGAAAAACATCCTCAAAAATCACTAAAAATCAGCTAAAAATCCACTAAAATAAGGTAAAAACCCAAAATTTGGCAAAAAATCTTCTTAATCCCCCAGTTAGGGCACTTGACCCATTTTTGTGGTCATGTGAGGGCCATGTGGCGTAGTTCCCAAGGGGCACACCTCCCTTAGCTAGAAAAGGTGCTTAAGTTTAAATTTCTGAAAAGTGGGTATTTTTTTTCTAAAGTACTAATTCACCCTTTGTGGCTAGCTCATTGTGCTTAAATCATTTGAAGAGGCAGGTCTTGGGATCGAATCCCATGGAGTCCAACAATATAAATTTGACATTTTTAAGTCCTTGACCATGGTGACATGTGGCACCCTTGGATTGGACCATGTGTCATTCCATGGTTGGCCAATCTTTTGCCGCATGGACTATCAAAACTTTGACACTTGTCATCATGAACCCTTTCCACTTTTCATGACATAGTGATACCACATGTCATCACCTAGTGGCTGCCACTTTTCATGACCTAGTGATACCACATGTCATCACCTGATGGCTTCCACTTGTCAAATTTAGAATCTTCCACATGTCACATGCTGAAGATGTCATGTGTCCCTTGACTAGTTGACGTTTTACCTATTTGACCCACACTTTAGATTGTGATAACTTTTGCATACGGAATTCATTTTTCGATCTGTTTGTGACACCGGAAATATTTTGACGGGCACTTAGCAATCATGTCATTTTATTGAGAATTTGAGAAATTTTATTTTTGAGCCTTTCAAGTTCCATTTGGATCACACCTCCCCACTAAGATCTTTTGGTCCTCCAAAAGGATATTAACTGGTCATCAAGTGCGGGATAGACCACCCCACTTGTTCTTTGTCTTTAAACTCTTTCTTGTGCACCTATCTCATCAACATCAATTACAAAATAACCATGCCAACTAACAACATATTGTTATCCACTTCTACTCTTTCACATCTTACTGAAGCCACTACCATCCATGTTGAAAACATTAGCAACGACAACATCAAAAATATGACTGCAAATGAGCTAATACGTTTGTAGTACTTGCACAACATTAGCTTATATTTAAGCAAAGTGTTATTTAACTTCCATTCCACAACCATCTCATGTTCATGCTTAAGATCAATTGCTTTCTTTGGCACAATTATAGGTGTGTTGCTTGCATAAGTTGCCTTCCTTAATTGTTCCATTGTTTGAAGAGATTGATTTGCTTTTAAGTGATGATAATGTACACCATATTCATTTCCTTCTCTGATTAAGTGATATTGATTATGTTCCCTATATAATATTCCTTTGCGATCATACAAATAAGGACTGCCTAAGACCATTCCACATTCATTGAGTGGCACCACATCACACATTACCTCATCCACAAACTTTGATGACATTGCAAACTTTAAAGTGCATTTCTTTGTTATGTGCAATTTATGATTGTTTCTTATCCATTTAAGTGAGTAAATTTTATGATGCATCTTAGTGTTTAATCCCAATTGTTTAACCTCTTCCTCTGAAATCAAGTTAGATTGAGATCCACTATCTATCAATGAATCGATCTTAGTGTGTTTCATGATCACCCTTATGTTAAAAAATTTGCATCTAGAATCATATCCATCACCAATTTTACCTATCAAACCAACTGTTATGATCTTAGTCTCAACACTTGAATCATATCCCAAGTCTATTTTTTGTATTGTTGTTGCAACGGTTTGCCTCCCTTTCCTTTCTTTGAACCATTTTGGTCTCTTGTTTGGGTGCAATTTCCAGAAATGGTCATCCTCATGCCCTTCTTTCTTGCAATGCTTGCAAGAGATCTTCTCTTCCCTTCTTGTCATTGAATTTTCTTTCTTTTCATTCCCCTTTCTTTTGTCCTCTTTCCTCGAAGATGATTCCCCTTATACACCAACTCTTGTTTTCCCTACTTCAATGTATGTTGCTTGAACATAAACCTCATCAAGATTAATAGGTCTAAACATAAATACAGTGTTACGAATATGTGCAGGTAAACCTCCTATATACTTCATAAGAGTTTCTTGGGTATGTAATGGAATATTCAACATTAATTCCATCTTGCGAACTTCATCTATGTATTCTTGCAATGTTTGTCCCTTTCTTAGTTTAATACCTTGCCATTCAATTAAATCCTTCTCTTTATAACCCAAATGATAAAATTTCTTTCTAAGTGTAAAAACAAAATCTTTCCATGATGGAAATACATTACCAACTTGTTGCGTGCCATTTTGCAATTTACTCTTCCACCAGATGAGTGTTGTGCCTGCAAGACGAAGTGAGGCCAACTTGATTTGAGTTGCCTCATCTTTGATTTGTTGCACACTGCAATAAACTTCCATATGTCTGACCCAGTTATCAAGCCTCTCGGCATCACCATCATACATGGGTAATTCAAATTTCACATCAAGCTTAAGTAAAGGCATATCATGTTTATGTTTATGGGAATTTTTTCTTGCGGTGGATTTGGAACTTGTTCTTGAAGAAGAAGAAGATGATGGAGAAGAAGGAGGTGAAGGAGGAGGTTTAGGAGGATCCTCTACTTCTTCACTTTTGTCTTGTTTAGAATATTCCCCTTGGAAAGGACTCTTATGTTCCAATTAATCCTCGTATAACACCTTTACCATATCAGACATGGCGAATAAAGTGTTTTGCAACTTGATCTCATTATGAGACATGCCTTCTTCCGATGCCATATCCTCACTTTGAGAAGTCTTGTTTCTCGATCCAATCTCTGGATCCCCTTCTACAAGTTTTCCTTCACCATGATTCAGATTTTCCCTAGTATTCATGCAAACTCAAAAACCAACCATCAACCTACTCTGATACCACTTGATCTGAAATGATCTTTCAAAGGCTTGGTTAAGTTTTAAGAATGAGTTCATTAACCAATTAGGAATTAATGAAGGAAGAATAAATTAATGATATATCATAGAATCCATAATAAGAAATTAATATCTAAAAGTAAACTCAAAGAATAAACAAACCATAACATCAAATTTGTTAATGGAGTTTGGCAAGATTGCCTACATCTCTGGGCCTTTTTCTTAGTGGGTGAGTCTTTCTTATTTCTATTCAATGCTCCAAAAGTACATAAGAAAAGTGTCAAATGGATTACAAACTGGTATGGCTATTTTCTTCACGACCTCAAGAACCCAACACAACTGACGACACTAAAAATGGTTGAGCATAGCTCCCGAAATTGGCCCACAAAGTTCTCCTCCTCAATGGCTTCTCTGCATAAAAGTGTCTTTGGCTTCACAATTCTACAACATTTCTCATGTTTTGAAATTGTTTGGATTGTAAAAAACCTTTGGTTTATATATATTTTTATTTGGAGGTCGAAATCCAACTTTCCCCCAACTTTCTAGCCTCATATTGGGCTCAAACCCCCTTCAGAGGGCCAAAAATTCTCAAAAATCACAAAAAATCCACTAAAATAAGGTCAAAACCCAAAATTTGGCAAAAAATCTGCTTAAGCCCCTAGTTAGGGTGTGTTCCCCCCTTCTATGGTCATATGAGGGCCATGTGGCCTAGTTTGATGCAGGAGCATCTCTCCACGTCAGCCAGCCAGCCAGCCAGCCACGTTGAGCGTATGCATTCAAAGCTAAAGAGAGAGGCACAGCCTCATTTGAATTTGAAATTGAATGTAATTAATGTTTTAAGCTGGTGAGATGTAGAGCCATGACTTTTTGCAGGCATTAGGTAGATCAGCCTTTAATGTGTGTAATGGATGAGATCTAGATCCGATTCTAGACTAGACAACCCATTCAATGTAATTGAATAGGGTAGCTAGGTTTGGAGGGAAGTGCTCGAAGAGACCCCTCAGGTAAAAGAGATTTCAGGATCTCATTTTTGTAGTGGTAATGGTTGTAAGAGGAGAGCTAGAAGAGCTCAAGAACACCTTTGTAAATACAGGCATTTGCCAATTTTAATTTAATACAGAAGCAGTTTTTCTTGCACATGTTCTGTGTTATATGGATGTTTGTGTGTGTTCCATTGTATGTTGTAGATGTATGTTAGGCATTTGCAGGAGTTCTTGATTTCCACAGTTGAATGTCTTTGAGGCTTCACACCAAGAGGGTGTGATAGAACATTGCGGGTTCTGATAGCCGTGCACAGAGGTTGCACTTCTGAACTCTGCAGAGTCAGACAGAGACGTGTTGCGACAAAGAAGCTGGAATCAACAACTCAGAGGAGTGAAGACCTCAAGGTTTCTGAACACCTTGGAGGCAAGGCTGTGTATGAGAGACACAGTTGCAGATAGAATTCTGATGTGAATTCTGTATAGCTCTGCCAAGTGGGCATCGAACACAGGAACAAGGTGCAGTTGGAGGAACTCTGTTGTGAGTTCATAAGGGAGAACCAGAATCATTGAGGATTCTGTGAAGCTCTACCACGTGGGCATTGAGCAGGTGCAAAGAGTGCATTGAGGAAGGAACTCTGTTGAGAGTTCAAAGGAAGTAGAATCATTGAGGATTCTGAGAGCTCTTCTAGGAGGGCATCGAGCAAGTGCATAGGTGCACAGGAAGATAGAATTGTTGAACGTTCTGTGAAAGGGAAACTTTGCCAGGTGGGCATTGAGACTGTGTGCAGGTAGGCACAGGAGAAGAGAACTCCTTGAGTTCTAGAACTGGAGGAAGTATCCACTGAAGGATCTTCACTGGGTTGTTGAACACCCAGAAAGGCTCAACAATCAGGTTGCTTGAGTAGAGACACTGCCAGGAGGGCATTATATTCTCCATATGTGGGAGAAGAAAGACAAAATCCCTTAGGGGTCTGAGTGGTTGCAGAAGCTCGGAAGAGATAGCACCAGCGTGTGCATGAGAAGACTTTGTAGAGACACATAATTCAAAGGAATCCTTTGAGGATTCGAAGGAAGGAAGCTCATGAATAGTTAGTGTTTCATACACGTGGCGAGACTCAAAGTTGGAGGAGTTCGTAGAGGAGAAAAGAAGCAAAGGTCGAGACCTATGAGGAATTTGAAGTTTTCTCCCAAGTCTGGGAAGAAAGCACAGAAGCTTAGGAGGGAGCGCAGCAGCCATCGGATCGACGGAGGGAACAGATCTGGACCATTGGTTATCACGTCTAGGAGGAGCTCAGGAGGAGCCTACAGAAGGGGAGATCGACAGCCGTTGGATCTCATTCAGAAATCCCGTCAGCCGTTGGATCGAGAGAAGATGCTTAGAGTTTAGTCTCTGGAGTGTGCGCAGAAGGATAGATCTGAACTGTCAGATCTTGAGTAGATTAACCATCAGCCGTCGGATCGAGCAGGAGCTGGACGAGGGTTACCATCGAGACCCCAGCCATTGGCAAATCAGGATTGCCGAGGGGAATAAAATCGAGACACTTCAAGTCTCGAAATACCGGCGCAATCTGGACCATCTGTTATCAGGGACACGTGGCGGAGATCGAGCACCCGTCGGTAATTTGGCACATCGGGAAATCGACATTCTCGTGGACAAGAGATTGGGGAAATTCAGGTTGAAAGACCTGACATAATCTAAGTCGTCCATTCAAGGCGACAGGTGTCAGAAATCCTCATTGAGTCGGGATATCCGGCATTGGGAAATCGGAGTTCTTGAGGACAAGAAGGTTGGGACATCACAAGTCTTGAAACCTCGGAGAAATTGGGACCGTCCATCAGAGAAGGGACGTGTGGTAGCAATCGGCGCCATCGGGAAAAGTCCCGAGAAGGAAGTTGTTGATCAGTGTTTGGGCCATCGGGATATTGGGGATCCCATAGACAAGTGTTTGTGCATTTTGGAATCGCGAAACACGATACCCGGATAAGTGGGAGTCAAATGTCAGCGTACCAGAGAGTGGGAAGTGTCATTTAGAGGGCCAGCTGTCAACAAACCGGAGACTCAGGATTCGAGGAATCAGGAATCCAGTGAGCAAATGCATCTTGAAATTTGAAACCCCGTAGCCCCTATGGGAGACAGGACTATGGTCACGGGGACAACGGTCATATTGGCCAGGAGCTAGGCAAGAGAGCTAACGTGTAAAAAGGGCACGTCGGGATTCAAGGAATCACGAGTCCTGAGGACATGCGCATTTTGGCATTGAAAATCCTGAAGCCCCGATAGGTGGTATGACTGTGGTCATATAGACGATCCTGTGAGCGGGCGAGGAGTTTGTCGGTGGAGGTAGCTCGCGTCTGCGTCAAGTGGTATCAGAGCTTTGTTCTTGTATGTATATTTCAGGCAGGAAGAGGAAGAGAATACTTTGATACACATCAAGTGGTATCAGAGCAGGAAATTCATCTGTAGATTTCAGGTGAAAGAAGACAGAGCATTGGGGGACTCTGTAAGGATTGTTTGCAGGTAGGCAACAATCTAGAAGGCAGTCAGGGAGACTATAGGATGAAGCTGGAAACACTCGGGATGTGGAGTGACAGTAGCAGATTTTCCAGGAAGGCAAACAGAGGTAGCAACATGGCTACTGAAGGCCATAGGTATGCTAGGAGGAAAGAGCTATGGAGCCTAGAAGATATAGATGAAGAGCTCGCTGATATAAAGAGAGAAATAGCGAGGCTCGAATTGAAGCTGTGGAAGGATAAGAAGATGGCTCAGGTATGCGAACCAGAGACCGGGGAAGGTATCAACAATTTTGAAAATGAATTGGGATTAGCTGAGGATCTCAAGCACTGCCAGGAGGGCAGAGATGAAATTCCAAATTGCCAAAAGGGAAATGAATTGAGATCACTGCGGGATCTCATGGACTGTCAGGAGGACAGCCAGGGAATTTCAACTTTCCAGGAGGGAAATGATAAGAGGTCGTTGCGGGATCTCGAAGACTGCCTGGAGGGCAGTGAAGACATCTCATATTGCCAAGTGGGTAGAGATGAACATTCGAGACTGTATGAAAGTCTCATGGACTCAGAGGAGAGTTCAATTCAGTAGGGATTGATGATGAAGATGGGATCGGTTGATCTCATAGTCTGCCAGGAGGGCATCGGAAGCATCCCATATTTCTAGGTGGCAGGGATGAGCAGATGAGTTGGAATCAGCCGGAGGAGCTGACCAAGAAGATGAGACTATATGAGGGTCTCATAAATTCAGAAATAGAGTTGGATCAACATGTGCAGCTGATAGAGGAGGAGGAGATGATAGATATTCTGATGATTGGGGGAATTGGAGTATTCCTACCATTTTCCCAGGAGGAGGCAGAAGTCTGTGTTGCAGATGATGTAGCAACAACAGCAGAACAGTCAGCTGAGACTGTCAAGGAGGAATTGGAGAAAACTTTGGAAGCTGCCCAAGCAGACGAAGAAGAAAATGAGCATTTAGAGGAATGTCTCAACGCTTTTATCTAGGAAGCTGAAAGAGCTGTAGCATTGGATATGACAGCAAAAGAAGCAGAAGAGGATGATGAGCATTCTGAGGAATGGCTCAGCATTTTTAGCCAAGAAGTTGAAGAGACTACAACTTGGGAGTTTGCAGCAAAAGAAGAAAAAGGGGCAGACAACATTTTCTTTGCTGATCTGTGGGAATAGATTGAATCCCTGGAGGAAAGGGTGAAAGTGCAGGGCGTGCACATCCAACAAGTGAAGTTGGAAACGGATGAAGGAGGCATGGGAGATCATGGTGATCTTCTCATGTGCCAAAATTTTTTGCAGCTGAGGAGACTGCATGAACAGAACTAACCACTGGAGAAACTGGATGCAGTAATCAAGGAGATCATGGAGCTGATGTTGAGGTCAGCAGAGACTGCCAACGAGGAGCAGCTGAGAAGAAGGAACAAAGCAGTAGCAGCGCAACAGCAGTAGAATGGAGTAGATGGGAAGCTCTAGATATTTGTTTGGGATCCAGGAGGATTTCCAACCGCTTAGAGGGGAAGCACATGAGCAGGAACTCATGATTTTGCAGCTGAGGAGTTTGATGCAGGAGCATCTCTCCACGTCATCCATCCAACCAGCCAGCCAGCCACGTCGAGCATATGCATTCAAAGCTAAAGAGAGAGGCACAACCTCATTTGAATTTGAAATTGAATGTAATTAATGCTTTAAGATGGTGAGTTGTAGAGCCATGACTTTGTGCAGGCATTAGGTAGATCGGCCTTTAATGTGTGTAATGGATGAGATCTAGATCTGATTCTGGACTAGACAACCCATTCAATGTAATTGAATAGGGTAGGTAGGTTTGGAGGGAAGCACTCGAAGAGACCCCTTAGGTAAAAGAGATTTCAGGATCTCATTTTTGTAGTGGTAATGGTTGTAAGAGGAGAACCAGAGAGAGCTCGAGAACACCTTTGTAAATACAGGCATTTTCCAATTTTAATTTAATACAGAAGCAATTTTTCCTGCACATGTTCTGTGTTATATGGATGTCTTTGTGTGTTCCATTGTATGTTGTACATGTATGTTAGGCATTTGCAGGATTTCTTGATTTCCAGAGTTGAAGGTCTTTGAGGCTTCGCACCAGGAGGGTGTGACAGAATGTTGCGGGTTCTGATAGCTGTGCATAGAGGTTTCACTTCTGAACTCTGCGGAATCAGACATAGACATGCTGCGGCAAAGAAACTAGAATCAACAACTCAGATGAGTGAAGACCTCAAGGTTGCTGAACACCTTGGACGCAAGGCTGTGTATGAGAGACACAGTTGCAGATAGAATTCTGCTGTGAATTCTGTAGAGCTCTGCCAAGTGGGCATCGAGCACAGGCACAAGGTGCAGTTGGAGGAACTCTGTTGTGAGTTCAAAAGGGAGAACCAGAATCATTGAGGATTCTGTGAAGCTCTGCCATGTGGGCATTGAGCAGGTGCAAAGAGTGCATTGAGGAAGGAACTCTGCTGAGAGTTCAAAGGAAGCAGAATCATTGAGGATTCTGAGAGCTCTGCCATGAGGGAATCAAGCAAGTGCATAGGTTCACAGGAAGAAATAATTGTTGAACGTTCTATGAAAGGGAAACTCTGCCAGGTGGGAATTGGGACTGTGTGTAGGTAGGCACAGGAGAAGAGAACTCTTTGAGTTCTGGAACTGCAGGAAGTATCCACTTAAGGATCTTCACTGGGTTGTTGAACACCTAGAAAGGCTCATCTATCAGGTTGCTTGAGAAGAGACACTGCCAGGAGGGCATTATATTCTCCATCTGTGGGAGAAGAAAGACAAAATCCCTTAGGGGTTTGAGTGGTTGCATAAGCTCAGAAGAGATAGCACCAGTGTGTGCATGAGAAGACTCTGCAGAGACGCAGAAGTCAAAGGAATCCTTTGAGGATTCGAAGGAAGGAAGCTTAGGAGGAGTTAGCATTTCATATGCATGGTGAGACTCAAATTTGGAGGAGTTCGCAGAGGAGAAAAGAAGAAAAGGTCGAGACATTTGAGGAATTTGAAGTTTTCTCCCAAGTCTAGGGAGAAAGCGCAGAAGCTCAGGAGGGAGCGTAGCAGCCATCGAATCGGTGAAGGGAACAGATCTGGACCATTGGTTATCATGTCCAGGAGGAGCTCAGGAGGAGCCTACAGAGGGGGAGATCGACAGCCGTTGGATATCATTCAGAAATCCCGTCAGTCGTTGGATCGGGAGAAGATGCTTAGAGTTTAGTCTTTGGAGTGTGCGCAGAAGGACAGATCTGAACCGTCAGATCTTGAGTAGATTAACTGTCAGCCGTCGGATCGAGAAGGAGTTGCACAAGGGTTACCATCGGGACCCCAGCCATCGAAAAATCGAGATTCCCGAGGGGTAGAAAATCAAGACACTTCAAGTCTCAAAATACTGGTGCGATATGGACCGTCTGTTAGCGGAGACACGTGGCGGAGATCGAGCGCCCGTCGGTACTTTGGCGCATCAATAAATCATAATTCCCGTGGACAAGAGATCGTGGAAATTCAGGTTGAAATACCTGACATAATCTAAGTTGTCCATTCAGGGGGACAGGTGTCAGAAATCCACATTGAGTCTGGATATCCGACATCAAGAAATCGGAGTTCCTGAGGACAAGAAGGTAGGTACATCACAAGTCTCGAAACCCCAAAAAAATTGGGACCGTCCATCAAAGAAGGGACGCGTGGCAGCAATCGGCGCCATCGGTAAAAGTCCCGACAAGGAAGTTGTTGATCGGTGTTTGGGCCATCGAGATATCGGGGATCTCGTAGACAAGTGTTTGTGCATTTTGGAATCACGAAACGCGATACCCCAATAAGTGGGAGCCAGCTGTCAGCGTACTGGAGAGTGGGAAGTGTCGTTTAAAGGCCCAACTGTCAACAAACCAGAGAGTCGGGACTCGAGGAATCGGGAATCCCATGAGAAAATGCATCTTGACATTTGAAACCCTGTAGCCTCGACGGGAGACAGGACTATGGTCACGGGGACAACGGTCATATTGGCCAGGAGCTAGGCAGGAGAGATAATGTGTAAAAAGGGCGCATCGGGATTCGAGGAATCGTGAGTCCTGAGGACATGCGCATTTTGGCATTGAAAATACTGAATCCCCAATAGGTGGTATGACTGCAGTCATATAGAGGGAGGTCGTATGGACCCAAAGGTCTAGCCAGGGGACTAGCGGAAGCTGACGTCACATCGAGATATCGGGGATTCCGAGGACAAGTTGTTTGTGCATTTCGACATTGCGATGCTCGAAACCCCAATGGAGGACAAGGCTGCGGTCTTGTGAGATAAAGGTCACGTGGACCATGAGCTTAGCCGGGAGGGCTAACGGAAATTGAGTGCATCAGGAATTTGAAACCCAAAACCCCGACAAAAGGATATAAGGCTGCGGCCTTATGAGAGCAGTCCTATGGACCAGAGGGCATAGCTAGGGGGGCTAATGCGTGAAGGGTGCCATCGGTGAATTGGATCATCAGTGATTGGGGATTGAAGAGTATAGGGACTCTTGACGATGGGGAACACGAAACCCCGAATCCTGAATTTAAGATTAGGGGAATATCATGGGTAAGTGCAGAAAGGCCGTGAGGGTGAACAGGACCTGTGGATCGGGTTTTTTTTAGTAGAAGATTCATGAGGGAATCCAAGGAGGCACTTCGGCTCAGCAGAAGGGGATTTTTTGATTGATCCTTTGAGCGGGCGAGGAGTTTGTCGGTGGAGGTAGCTCACGCCTACATCAAGAATACTGAAACAGAAAAGGAATCTGGGTCGTCCATCTGAGGAGAGGACACGTGTCGCGTGATCATCCATTCTGGAGATCTGGACACTAGACATCGGGATATCGACCATCGGGAAATCGGAGATCCTGAGGTCAAGGGAATTGGGACATTCCAAGTCTCGAAACAGCGAGATCAGATCTAGACCATCCATCAGGTTGGGGTACATGGCGGAGATCTGAAGAGGGTCGGAGATCAGAGTTTCGCGAGTCCAGAGGACGAGGCGTTTGGGACACTTGAAGTCATGAACCCCGAGATTTAATTGGGACCATCCATTAGAGGAGGATGCATGGCAGCAATCGACGCCATCGGGGAAAGTCTCGACAGGAAAAGTCGTCCATCGTCATGTCAAGGATCGAGATATCGAGAATTCCGTGGACGTGGTGTTTATGCATTTTGAAATCATGAAGTCTGGAACCCTGATAAGTGGGAGCCATTTGTCAGCGTACCTAAGAGTGGAAAGCTTCGTTGAGTGGGAGACAGCTGCCAGCAGATTAGAGAAGGGGGAGAGCTCTGTTGTGTGGGAGCCAGTTGTCAGCTAGTTGGGATTCAAGGAGTCGGGAATCCCGTGGGTATATGCATTTAGGCATTGGAAACCCCGAAACCCCGACGAGGGGTAAGGTTTTGGTCATGGGGTAGTGGTCGCGTGAACCAGGAGCTTAGCTTGGAGGGATAACGCGTGAAGGGCGCGTCGGGATTCTAGGAATCGCGAGTCCTAAGGACGATTTCTTTTTGACATTGAAAACCCCAAAACCCCGATGAGGATTATGACTGCGGTCATATAAGGGGAGGTCACGTGGACCAAGAGCTTATCCTGGAGGGCTAATGGGAAAAAGAGCTCATCGGGAAATTGAAACCCAAAACCCTGACAAAAGGATATAAGGCTGCGGTCTTATGAGAGCAGTCCTATGGACCAGAGGGCATAGCTAGGAGGGCTAACGCATGAAGGGCGCCATCGGTGAATTGGCTCATCGGTGATCGAGGATTGAAGAGTACAGGGACCCTTGACGACGGGGAACACAAAACCCTGAAACCTGAATTTAAGATCAGGGGAAGATCACGGGTAAGTGTGGAA
>ML781646.1:54980-87912 GCA_009831015.1 Picea engelmannii | reverse complement strand
AGATTTGAATTTAGTGACATTGTTTGTGCAAGCAAAATCCAACATGTAAGAAGTTATGAATTTTCCCCACAGGAGAGTACAAGATTATGCCAACTCTGTTACCTTCACTAGAGCATGAACCATCAAAGTGCATGTGCCATGTACCATCATCTAAATCAATCTGTTCCAAGGGGATGTTATCCTCCTCAACAAAGATGGAATACATCCCTAGGTCCTCTTCGATATAGTTCACTTTGGGTTGTGGAACACTTTTTATGTAAGGTGAAATCCTTCCCTCTCTAAGGACTATAATATTTTTACCATTCGAAGGAACAAATAAGTGTGTCTCGTCGAGTGAGAGGTATCCACCTATCAAATCTTGCCAATCTCCCAATATGATTAAGTAATTGCTTACTGGAATATCAATTACCTGAATACTAAGGGTTGACCCTATTTCAGGGTGTGTGCACAAAACTAAGGTCACATATTTAATATCACCTATGGTTTTTTGTTGTAGACTATTATAAGAGAGCATGCTTCTAGCATTTTCATTTGTACAAGACAAGCCTAGATCTTCCATAATAATCTTTGACATCACACTTGGGCCCGAAATTCCATCAATGAGGAAACAATGGGATATCTTATCCGTAATATTTACAAAAATATAAAAAGGGGGATTTTTTAAGGGTATATAAAGTTATGTACACCTACTTTATTTACAGACAAATCCTCTTCATTTACATCTTCGGAGAGGTTGGCTACAACGAAATATTTTCCTTCCATGAATTGTTTTAGATGTCTCTGTTGTTCAGGGACGACAACCATGTCTAGAAGGTTTGCATCTTCTTTGATGTTGTCCAACTGATTCATAATATTGTATTTTAAAGACGGGAGAGGGGAGGTAATTCCTTGACTGTCACAAACTTTAGGAACCTGAACAGTAGCAACTGGTGAGGATGAGCTTGGGATAGAAGAGTTGTGGGGAGGATAATATTTGCCTTTGGGAGCATAGGATTTGTTCCTAGTATTGATGATCATAACATCTTCTGGCTCTGCAAAATCTACAACAATGATGGTAGTTTTTAGTCTTTTACCAAATATCTTATCTCGGGTGCTCTTCCTTACCTCACATGTGGCTTCCTCATGGTGTTCCTCGCAAAAGTTACACCAACTTCGAGGCAGGATAACTTTAGGCTAAAAATTATTTTCAATTGGATTTCTAAAGGGGGGTGCATAAGAGGATGAAGCTCCAAGGGTGAGAGGGGAGACATTTCATTTTTCGCTCATACGCTATCATACGATTATTCATGTATTGGACTAGTTGTAAGAGGGAGGACATGTATGTTTGTTTAGTTAATTCTCCCTGAGGAAGACACGTTCTTTCAAGTTGTTCTTCATGCTCTAAACACATATGAAGAGAAAAACCAAGGTTATCAATGGATTTCTCCTCGATCCTATGATGATAGGGGGAAGGTAATGCATTATAATAATTCATGAAAGTGTCTTGGTTCTGAGGTCAAATGAGTTCAACGATTTGATTATATAACTTAGTGAAACGCAAGTTGAAGGACTTGATGGTCTCACCATCCTTATAGGCGATGGTATTATACTCCTGTAACTGCTCAACTGGGCTTTTAGGTTGCCCATAGGTGGATTTGAACCAATATACTAACTCCTCCCAAGTAGACATAATATTAGGAGGAAGGTCAAAGAAATTCGCCATAGCCTTTCCTTCCAAGGAATTGACAAATAAGCACATGAAAGTATCATTGTCATTGGCTCCTATGTTGTGATAGAAATTAGAAAATGCCACTAGGTGTTCATTTGTAGTGACAGTGTTATTTCTCAAAAACCTAGGAAGATGATCTTTGAATTTAGGAAGTGGGCGAGCAGCAGGTGCTAGGTTAAGAGGAGAGGAAACATGCCATGGTGTGGTTGTAACATCTTCTTCAAACTGAAAAATCCCATACTTGTTAATGACTTTGGTGGGATTTTTGGTAGATTGGATAGGGATATGGTGACTATATAAGCTACCAATTACTGATGAATCAGAAGATTGATAAGAGGAATCACTTCCAATGCCACCACTAGATGCCATATTGTGGATGATAGGTAAGGGAGAGAAAGGTGAACTGGATGAATCAGACAAAATTCTCCTTAGAGCACTTTGTTGGGTAGATAACACAACGTTCCTTCTTCCTATTTTAGCAATAAGATTAATTTCAAGTGATAAGCCTCTTCTTCTCCTAGAAACACGAGAGTCTAAGGACATGAAAGAAGGTCAAAGCTCAAGGAAAAGAAGGTTATTGTTGATTTCTAGGTTGTCTATGTCTAGCTTCCCAACGTTCTTGGGCACTAATATCTCATTCAATTGTTTCCCATGAATGATTAAGCTCATCTCGAGTATTAGCAATATCTAAAATGGTGTTAAACAAATTCAAAGCAATGTTGGTATGATCTTGAAGACCGTGCTCAATATTGGGCTACCTTGCAACAGGTATAGTCATTAAGAATTAAAACAGTCAAAGAATCAATATCAAAAGAAAAAAAGGATGTATTCGATGCTAATCAAGCAAAAAAAAATTAACTAGAGAGATATTGAAGATCTCCCTAGTATGGTCGCCAAATAAATGTTGAGGAAAAGATATGAAATGATCTTACTCAAGCATTTTATAGTCTTAATGGGCTAAATCAAGATAGAAGGGAATATCAACCTATATTTATAGCCGTCAAAATTGGTATCCTAATTCACAAGTATTGTTTACAAGTGCTTAGGCTGGTTTTTTATAAATAAAAGCTCGTTGAAAAATTCATTATTTATGTAAATTTATGAACATAACATATACTGAAATAAATATAGAGACAGAAGTAAAGACACGAATTCAATAATAAAAATAGATGAGAAATAAATCAATCCTTTATTTCATTCCAATTCATCAAAGAATCGTTCTCTTTACAAAATTTCCTGAAGAAGTTTTGGACCAAAGTCAAACTTAGACATCCCCAATGAAACATACAAAAGGAATTCTGATAGAAAGTAAAAAACTAAACTTTAAAAGATGGATCATCTTGCCACATATTGGTGCCCACTCGACTCTGCACAATAGCCTTCGTCAGTCATGAAATTTAATTCACAAACAGACAAGTCTACATAGACTATCAAAGATAGATCAACACCTCTGAAAAAAAAGTGTCTGAATGATGTAATTCATCCCTGAATCTTGTTGTCTACAATAGGACCCTGCTATCATAAAAAAGAATTAGGCTTTGAATGAATTAAGGAATGAATGAAAACTGAATTATCTCAACAAAAACTCAAAGAGCGGACCTTACTGTGTTTTTCCTTCTATTCTCCTCGTGTTCATCCTTTTGCTTTTGCCTTTAAGCAAATTAGAAGTGGTTGAAGTAGTTGAGCTACTTCTTTAGTTAAGTTAACTAAAAATCAACCAACTTTTTAGTTAAGGGGGAAAATTAATAAAATCATAATAAGGGTTTTAAATAAATAATAACTAGTAGGTGGGACGCCTTGTGACTCCATTTAGTTCTCTAACAATGATAACGCAACTATTTAAGCAAACAAATCATCCCTCCTTGTGACTCCCATCATCATTTCATACTTTGACAATTTATATCAATGATAATTGAAATTATTTCCAAAAATATATTACCCATATATCTAAAAAATAGTGCGTTGTCCAAAATTTCAAAAGTCAACTATTCTCAACAATAAATAAATAAAAACTTAAAATCCATATTTTCCACTCTAGGAGGCAATCTTTCCCTTGTTGTTGTTGTCAAATTTTGATCTCTCTGAATTTTCCTTAGGTTGTGTGGAGCCTTTAGGCCTAATCTCACTGATCACATGATATAAATCATCTCTCAAATTCATGCAACATGACACAAATTTATCAGATTCATTTGAGGGTGAGGAAGGGGCAGCAGTGGATTTTCCTTTGTCAGGAGCATGGTGGGCCTCGATTTTCAACCTTTTTCTTGCATGGTGTTGTCCCTTGGTTATGGAACTAAGAAAAGAACAAGGAAGAAAAGGAAAAATGCAAACTTCGCAGAAGGCACAATGACTGTTATTGGGTCGAAGTGAGAAAAAGAGAAGAAAAGATGGAACGAAGTCTAAGGAAGAAAGTCGTTGAATGAGGAGATCGAGGATGAAAGATCATCAGGAAAGAAGGATTTTGGATAGCTCAGTAAGTCGAATAAGCCACCATCAGATGATTTGGAGTACCACGTGAGAAGGAAGGAAAGACAGGCTGGTGAAACCCTGAAAACGTGAGTCAAGTTGACCTAGGGTTTTAGACACCTAGGGTTTTGGTATCTAGGGTTTTGACACCTAGGTTTCGGCCTAAGGATGTCTGTGAGCTATTTTAATGTATAAATAAAGGTCAAGAGAACCTGGGTTAGGTTGTTGTTGTGTCATTGTTACTAGTATCGATCTAGTTGTTGGTATGTTGTGAGAGATTATTGTTGTGGGAGAGAGAAGTGCTAAGTGGGAGAGCCTTCTGGTATTTTAATATCTTCAGTTGGGTGTGAAGGTCAACCCTGCAGCTGGGTGCGTAGGGAGGGCAGAGAAAGAGAGGAGAAAAGAGAATATATGCTAGCTAAGAGTGTAGACAAGAACTGTATGTTTCATCTTGATATATTATAAAGCACAGTTTTGTGGACGTAGCCCTAGAGAGAGGGTGAACCACGTATATTTTGTGTTGTGTGTGATTGGTATTATGTCTTTGTCATTGATATAATTTGATTGCATTACTATGTTATACCTAATAAGTAGATGTGTAGAGTAGATCCTAGCTGATAAATGATATATGAATGTTGTATTGTTATGGTATTGGATCCACTTGATATTTCCCCTGGTTGTAGACATCTCTGTCCTGCAACCCCCCAATAGTTGATTTGGGTGAGACTGCATATACTTCACAGGTGTAGCTGAAAGGGACAGTAGTTAGGGCTTGTCGGTGCACTATTGGAGAAGAACCCTAGGTCTTCCCCTATGCCAACAAATGGTTCTGTTGTTGGGATCGGAATCTTCTTGAGGGAATGTCAAGGTGGTTCCCATCAAAGATAGAAATTAAAAAGTGGATAGAGGATCAAGAAAAGGACTTCGCTGAAGCCCAGAAAAAGAACACTAATATTAGTACAAAGGATTGGTTGGAGAGACATATTTTTACTATTACATACGAGATATTCTTTGAAGGAATCCATCAGAAACTATATGAGTGGTTAGCCAAGTTGGCAGATACCCAATTTGAAGTCAGATCTAGACCTCTTGTAGTTTGGACGTCGATGTTGATCAAGAAGGTCAAGAGATTTGATAACGTCATTTTGAGAGAAGTGGATCATTAGTTTGATAGCACCATTGGGGGCTACATCACCAAGTTTTTTGTTGATAGAGTATAGGCATACAGGCAAGCCGAGAGATATTTTTTCAAGGGACCCAGAGGAAAAATTTTACATTTTCTGAAGTTGAGAATCAAGATGCTATTGCATGGAAAGAACATCCTAAAGACACAGTAGATTGATCAGATTTGGAGAAGCTAATGTTCAGGAATTTGGACAGAAACAATGACACAAAGGCTGGACATACACGCAGTGGGAGAGTGTTCAGAGAAGTTCATCTTGAAAACATGTTCAAGCATAACTATGGAGATGAGGGTTTCTACAATGGAGAAGAGGCAGACTTGACAAACGAAGATCATTCAGAACCCTCTAGGGTAGAGGAAGAGGAAGTTGAAGAACTTCATCGGGATGAGCCAGAAACCTCAGGAACTACACAGAATATTCAAGTAAGTACTATTAATACTCTTGTTGGTTCAACAACATTAAGAAATCAAAGTTACCAAACCATTCAGAGTACTATTACTAGTAGTCCACCACATACTCAGACATGAAACCTATGAAGATCTATGGTAGATGAGATGAGACTCCCTATATTTAGGGAAGATGGATCTGAAGATCCTGATCAACACTAGTTCCTATGTGAAGCCATATGGAATATTAAAAGTGTCACCGATGAAGCTATCAAAAGAACCTAGTTTAGGACTACCCTAAGGGACCGTGCACTGAATTGGTACATGAAGCTTGTCCAAGGACTTGCACAGCCTAAGTCGCTGAATGAGATCAAGAATGCATTGATTGCAGAGTTCAAGAAAGCCAAATTAGAGTCACAATGTATTACAAATCTAAAAGAGATCAAGCAGAAGGTAGACAAACTTGTTTGGGAGTTCGATCAGAGATTCAAGACCTTAACAGGTTGATTAAATTTTTAGATCCCAGATGAGAAAAACAAGGAATGGTTCATTGTTGCCCTCTTACCACACATCAGAGTTCCTATGATGTAGCAGAAGGTTGCTTCATAGGCTGATACGCTGGAGATCGCCATGAAGTTATAATCATCCCTTATGGGAGAATCCAGCTCAAGTATGAGTCAGATCTTGAGTCAGCTAACTAGTTTGTCTTTGTAGGTCGAAGATATGAAGAAAGACAAGGGAAAAGATAAAAGAGAATACATATGGTGTGTCAGATGAATATCAGAGGGTCGTGACAAGGAACATTGTCCCCTATTCCATGAATACTTGGCCTCAATAGCTCTGAGTCCTTTGAAGCAAGTCACCTTACCCTGTTGCGAGGTATGCCAAAATAGACATCATACTGGTGAGTTCTATTACATGCAAAAATATGTTCAGACACCCACAAATTTTTATTGCACATTCTGTAAGTCCATGGGACATAACAATAGGGATTGTAGGGATTATGATATCAAGCATGAAAGGTCAAGAGATATATACAAGATTCAAGGTGAAGTACAACAAGAAGGAAACACTACGCAGTATAACTCCCCTAGGAGAGGAAACATAAATCCTCGCGGCAGATTCATAGGAAGAGGACGAAGAGGAGGAATGGGTCGAGGCCGAGGACAGATAATCTATTATAACTGTGCACAACCAAGACACTTGGAAAGGGACTTTCAGAACCCTTGTACCACTTGTAGCTACTGCAAATATTTCGAACACGTTATCGATGAATGTCCAACATTGTTGGCTAAACTTCAGGAGAAACGAGGACCTCAACAGAACCTGCAGATACACTTGATCAAAGATGAACCTCGTGGAGAAGATCCTAGAGTCATTTTTATTTCTAGAGGAGGTGATGTTACAGGAGATGACAGAATGACCCAAGGGAAGACTACAAAAGATTCAGGAATTAGGAAAGTTGCAGAGAAGACCCAAACCTTTGATGCAAAGAAAGAAAGACAAATATTTGAGGAAGAAAGAAAAGAATTCAGAGGAGACCAAGGTTCCTCATAGAAGACAAGACCAGAAGTAAGAGAATATGGAATGTCTTTGGCATTTTATCAGTCTGCTTCACCAAAAGAAGGAAAATAGGTAAGAAAGCTCATGGAATTTCTATATACTTGTATTAAGTTGATTGATGATGAAAGCGTTTTACAAGAACTACAAACTTTAATCAGACAGTATGAGTTAGGAAAGACTGACCCCTTATTGAATAGGGAAGTACACCAAATCACTAAGAAGATAAGGACAAATAAGGAATTACACTTGAATGCTCAAATAGGCGAATATGATATAGACTATGTGGTCCTCGACTTAGGGTCGGAGGTCAATGTCATGACGAAGCAAACTTAGGCACCGATTGGAAAACCTAGGTTGATCTATTCCCCTATCAGGCTCAGGATGGCTAATCAGCAGGCGGTAAGCCCCTTTAGAAGACTGGAACATGTCCCTATGGACATCGACGGAGTAAGAACATTTGCAGATTTTTAGGTAATTGACATAGTTGATGACAGATGCCCGTACCATGCACTGTTAGGAATTGATTAGGCTTTCAATAATTCCATTGTGGTTGATTTCAAGAAAATACGTATGACATTTGAAAAATATGGCCTTAGGATCATTGCACCCTTAGATCCAAATGAAGGTTAGCGATACACAGAGACCATCAGAGAAGAAGACCATGAATATGAACTGGAAAATATATACAAGTTAACAGCTAGACAACAGGATTACATTAATCCTACGACCAATGGAAACCTAAGCTAGTGAAGTGACAATAATCAGAATTAGAATAAGCATTGGAGAACTAGAAGAATAATATGTATGAAGTATCTACAAGAAGATGTGCTAGATTAACCAAAGAAGTTCGTTGGATCGACACAACAGTAAGTAACTTACCCACCTTTGATGGTCTAAATCCTTTAGAAACCTTCTTGTCGGACTTTGAAGAAAGTGTACCAATGCAACAAAGATTGTTGGCGATGGATGAGGCCCTGAAAGCAACCCCAGTAATATGGTGGGGGACACACAAAAACAACATTGCAGATTGGGTACAATGTCGTACCTTGATGATAACGCAATTCTCAACACAAATGGAAGGCTGTGAAGTTTGGTACACAGGTCGAAGCTGCCCAAAGGACCACGTGAGAAGCTGTGAGAAATCCTAGAGCAACGTTCCTCAAGAATAGTGGGTACACAAATTCATCAACACACTAGACACGACACCTATCAACTGGTACCTTCAAGCAGAGTTGCGCCTCATCACTACAGATTGGAAAGGTACGACTCAAAATTTTGTAACAACCTTCTTATTTGAAAGTCAATATCCTTCAGTAGATCAAGCACTACAGGTTTTCAAATAGAAAGTATATGAGGAGGCCTCTAGCCTCCCTTTGGAGCAAGAAGAGGATGCATGGACTGCGCCTCTACAAAAACTGCAAGGTTGTTACAACATCAATGTTGATGAAGATGATGACCCTAGAAAGGTGAAAATTATAGAAGCAGAAGGCCAAAGATATGTGGAAGGCCCAGGAGTTGAGTTACCATTAATTGGAAAACCAATCAAGATTAATAATGTCAATATTGGAACAGAACAGACCCCGAAGCTTGCTAAAGTTGGATATTATTGGGATGTTGCTACCATTGACAAGATCACCGAATTACTACATGAATATCAGGACTTGTTTCCAACCAAGTTCACTGATATGAAGGGAATTAAAGGGCCTATTAGAGATATGAGGATCCATTTGAATCCAGATGTAAGACCATTCAAACAGAGACCCTATAGACTAAACCCTAAGTACAAAGAGAAAGTGAAGATTGAGCTCGACAGAATGCTAGAAGCAGGGATTATAGAACCTATCGAAGAGTCGGAATGGATGAGCCGTATGGTGGTGTAAGACAAGAATACAAGAGAGATTGAGATATGTGTAGATATTAGGAAGCTGAATGATGCATGTTTGCATGACCCCCTCCCTACACCATTCCCTGATGAAGTGTTAGATAATGTGGGAGGCCAGGAAGTATATTCTTTTACAAACGGATTTTCAGGATACCATCAGATATAGATTGCCAAGGAAGATCACCATAAGACCACATTTGCAACAGAATGGGGATCCTATCAATATACAGTGATGCCATTTGGATTGAAGAATTCCCTAGCCATCTTTTCCAGGGTGGTGGTCGAAGCATTCAAGGATTTTTTGCATAAATTTCTAGAAGCATATTTTGATGATTGGATTGTTTTTAGTTTACCGAAGAATCGTATTGAATGTCTAAGGCTAATGTTGGATAAATGTAGGCAGTGTCAAATTTCCTTGAACCTGAATAAGTGCATCTTCTTCTCACCATTTGGAGTGTTGTTAGGCCATATTGTGTGTAAGCAAGGATTGTTGGTTGATCCATCTAAAATTGCCATTATAGTTGATCTTCCACCTCCTACTTCAGTCAAACAACTGCACACTGTGCTGGGACACATAGGATATTACAGGAAGTTCATTAAAGGATATGCCCAGATTACAGCGTGAATGGAGAAGCTTTTGAAGAAATATTGTTAGTTCAGTTGGATAGAAGAATGCTAGCAAAGCTTCGACACACTGAAACAAAAGATGGTCATTGCGCCCATTCTAGTTTTCCCAGATTGAAATAAGGAGTTTCATGTACATGTTGATGCATATTCCATTACCTTAGGAGAAGTGTTAGCACAACCTGGTGAAGGAGATATTGATCATACATTAGCTTTTTCTATCAGGGAGCTATCAACTGCAGATTTCAACTACACCACCACTGAGCGAGAAGGATTAGCCATGGTGTGTGCACTGCAAAAATTATGCCACTACTTGTTGGGAGGGCACTTTAAAATGTTTACTGATCACTCCATGATGAAATACCTAGTCAAAAATCCAATGTTGGGGGGGAGAATATGCAGATGGATTCTGCTATTTCAAGAATATGACTTTGATATTATAGTAAATCCGGGAAGAATGAACAAAGGCCCTGACCACTTGTCAAGGTTGGAACATAGCGAAGAGTCAACCAGTTTGGAGGATGCACTTCTGGATACACAGTTACTAGCCATTAGAAATATTGATGACCACTTCGCAGAAATAGTCCACTTCATGTCAACAAGAATGGAACCTAGTGAATATATGATTCCCCAGAAGAAACAACTAGTAGTGTGCGCTGCATAATTTTCGCTTATAGTTGGACAACTATACAAAATGGGACATGATGAGATATTGAGAAGGTGCATTATGGAGACAGAGTGACCATTGATCCTCATAGAAGCTCATGAAGGCATCACAGGAGGACATTACATAGGAAAGCAACTGTGCAGAAGGTTATGAGAGTTGGCCTTTGGTGGCACACCTTACACACAGATGCTAAAGACTATTCCATAGCCTGTGATGTATGCCAAAGAGTTGGAAAACCTTCCTCAAGGGATGAAATTCCATTAGCACCATAGCTGAACTTACAAGCATTTGAGAAGTGGGCCATTGGTTTCATGGGACCTATAAACCCACCAGGAAAGTGTATAGGAGAAAGGTACATAATTACAGCAACATAGTACTTGACCATATGGGTCGAAGCAAGAGGATTCAAGGACTGTAGTGCAACTACAACTACGCACTTCATATTTGATGACATAATAACCAGGTTTGGCTGCCCAAAGATCCTTATGAGTGATCAAGGCACACATTTCATAAATAAAACTATTGAAGCCCTAACTGAGGAATTTGCAGTCCACCATCAAAAGATCACACCTTACCATCCTCAAGCAAATGGGATAGTTGAAGAATTCAACAAGATCTTGGAAAAAACACTAATGAAGATTTGCAATGTGAATAGGGATGATTGGGATTTAAGAGTACCAATAGTACTTTGGGCGTATAGAACCACCTGTAAGAAACTAACATTGTAGACTCCTTTCAAGTTGGTGTATGGTCTCGAAGCCATTGTTCCCATTGAATACTTGGTACCAAGCCTAAGAATTGTTTCCTTTACAAATATGGATGACACTAGTGTTTTTCAAGAGAGGATTGCACATTTGGTTGAATTGGAAGAAGACATATTTGTTGCAGGATTTCATCAGCAGGTACAGAAGGAAAGAGAGAAGGCCTATCATGACAAGCACATCAAGAAGAAGGTATTCAAACAAGGTGATCTAGTACTGGTATATGACAGTAAGTTCATCAAGAATCTTGGGAAGTTCGGAATGCATTGAATCAGGCCATATGAGGTTGCTTATGTCACAGAAGGAGGATTTGCGCAGTTGAAGACCTTGAAGGGAGAATGGAAGGAAGGATTAGTGAATGGGAGCTAGATGAAGTTGTATTATGACAACCAATTGTCTCGTATCTCTTAGTAGAAGCATGAAGGAAAAGGGTCCAGGTACCAGGTGCAGTTGAAACTAGGTACCGGACACAGAAAAGACAGTTTGCACAAGGAAGGAGAGGAGGCATCAAACAGAAAGCAGAGGATGCATTGCGTAGTCTGAAGTCAAAGAAAAATAGAAGAATCAGATCTGAGGTGCCTCGGGATGAGTCACAGGTGAGTGTTGGGGGCCTGTTTTCCCTTGGTTATGGAAGTAAGAGAAGAACAAGGAAGAAAAGGAAAAATGTGAACTTTGCAGAAGGCACAATGACTGTTATTGGGTCGAAGTGAGAACAAGAGAAGAAAAGATGGAGCGAAGTCTAAGGAAGCAAGTCGTTGAATGAGGAGATTGAGGATGACAGATCAGTAAGAAAGAAGGATCATGGACAGCTCAGCAAGTGAAAGAAGCCACCATTAGATGCTTTGGAGCACCGCGAGAGAAGGAAGGAAAGATAGGCTGGTGAAACCCTGAAAACGTGGGTCAAGTTGACCTAGGGTTTTAGACACCTAGGGTTTTGGTATCTAGGGTTTTGACACCTAGGTTTCAGCCTAAGGATGTCAGTGATCTATTGTAATGTATAAATAAAGGTCAAGAGGACTTGTGGTGGGTTGTTTTTGTGTCATTGTTACTAGTATAGTTCTAGTTGTTGGTATGTTGTGAGAGATTATTGTTGCGGGAGAGAGAAGTGTTAAGTGGGAGAGCCTTTTAGTATTGTAAGATCTTCAAATGGGTGTGAAGGTCAACCCTGCAGTTGGGTGCGTAGGGAGGGGGGAGAAAGAGAGGAGAAAAGAGAAGATCTACTAGCTAAGAGCACATACAAGAATTGTATGTTTCATCTTAATATATTATAAAACACAATTATGTGGACGTAGCCCTAGAGAGAGGGTGAACCACGTATATTTTGTGTTGTGTGTGATTGGTATTCTATCTTTGTCTTTGATATATTTTGATTCCATTACTATGTTAGGCTTGATAAGTAGATGTGCAGAGTAGATCCTAGCTAATAAGTGATATATGAATGTTGTATTGTTCTGGTATTGGATCCACTTGATATTTTCCCTGGTTGTAGACATCTTTGTCCTGCAACCCCCCCATAGCTGCTTCGGGTGAGCCTACATCTTCTTTGCAGGTCTAGCCAAAAGGGCTAGTAGTTAGGGCTTGTTGGTGAGCTCTTGGAGCTAAACCCTGGGTCTACCACTGTTCCAAGACATGGGAAGATTGAACTAGTAAGTGGACAGGGGTAGCTTCGAAAAATTTATTAATAGGTAGGGGAGAAGGTAAAGACATGTTATAATAAACACACTATTGAGAGACTGTTGGGTGGAAACTCCCCTGCCATCCATCATTTTTGGGGACTTCAGGTTGCAGTGAGACATGAGGAGGCACTGGGATACCAGGGACCTGTGGGGCTTGGAAGGGAGGTCTTTCAGGCCTAGGTTGGAGCACTCCTTGCCCAATCTAGTTTCAAAACCTAGCTTGAAATAGTTGGCCTAACTCTTACGAGTCTACATCAAAGTGTATAGAGAATCTTTGCCTCCTAGGGCCTCTGTTCCAATTTCCTCTTCCTCGGTTACCCCTGCCATGGCTACCTCTGTTGAAAAATCTCATTCATGTATGCATAATTGATTATCAAACAGTTTCTTTAACAACCATACATGACAACTCTTTTCAATATGAAATAAAATTTGTCTCAACAACATATCATACTCATGCAATCCAATTCATACAAATTGTTTAATAGTTGTCAATGAGAAGGGGGTGAACAAGGGTTCTCGAATATGTGAGGGTTGTATTGAGAGAAAAATGTTAAAATGAGGGGGAAAAGATCATGATTACTGCTCACAGACATCAAAAAATCAATTGTATCGTAAACCAAAAGAATATATCATTGTAATTCATCCTTTTGATCCCTTAACTATCATAATATAGAACTTATCTTAACTATAATTAAATTTTAGGAACAGGGAGTGGATAGTGAATATGGAAAGGCGAGGGGAATCGTAATGAGTGAAAAGTGAAATAATGGTAGGGAAAAGAACGAATATTGTTCGAAAAACCAATTAAGTAATCCATAAAACAATTTTGTATTTAATGCAAATGATCCAACACCAATTTAAAAAATTATTGTGTGTTAAAACTTAGTCACTGTCCAAATTCAATTTCCTTAAAATATTTCAATTAACACTGAATAATCATACTCAAAATCATCATGACTTCACTCATTTTGTTTAAATAATTATGTTTCTTTTCAATTCCTTCCCTTTTATATTTAAAACAAAATCCAATGAACACACAGTCATATTGCTTCAACTCTTCTCAGCATAAAAAACATTAACCATTGCCCATAAATTAATTTATAATATAGACACAAGTCTTTCCTGAGTTGGGCAGACTCTTTTAAACTTGCTCGATTCCATTCCTTTGATAAATTTAATAATTAAATTTGCAATGAAACCATACTACCAAAACCCCTTGCTCATCTCTGATGGTGCAATAAAACAAAATGATGCACGATGTCTATAAATTATACACAGTAGACAGCTAGGCCACAATTATCGATACTTGAAATCGCAATAATCATCGGGAAAATTAAACACACAACAACAACAACCATCACTTCAATTTATACCACATTGTAGGAAACACACAGACCAACGCATAAATAAAAGAAGGATATTTGTGACTGTACATATCCAATTACTCCCAATCAAACCATTCATAACCATGCTGAGTTATCAATTCAACTATCAAAATAAAAGAAGGTAGCGACTATGTGCTCATTAACATTTTCAATTATGACTCTTCAATTAACCCTATCAAACAGAGACAAGCCAACAATCAAATCCGATGTCAATATTACTCAAACAAACTTATGATAGTCAACAAGATGCCCAACAAGGTGTGACTGGTTTAGTTTACCAAAATCGGGCTCTATAACTAATGAATAAAATAACCAAGGGTTCGTTCAGTGGAACCAAACATAGGGAGACCGAAGTCCAACCATATCAACAGTAGGTGAGAGCCTTTGAGACAAGAATGGTGGAACCATAAGACTTACAACCCTTCGCTTGCGAGACAGGGTGAAAGTTCAACACCAGGTAAGGTAGACCATGATGTAGAGGAGAAGAGAACTCTCATTGACCAATAACCAACACCAAGAACATGCAGAGGCATAACCCTCATGGTTTTCCCCAAAAACTGAATAATGTTGATAGAAATGTAGAGCCCAAGTAATACCAACCAACCCTAAAGAAAGATTCTTGGCATAATAGCCACCCATGGGCCATAACCAACTATGTGGATACCAATAACGTAAAATGATCTCATGACCGGGTAGAAAAACGATATGCAGTGAACAAAAGGTGGTTCAAATCATACACAACAACCCCACAACACCAAATACAATCGGGTTTGGTTATAATGATTATGAGGAGATGGCCATTAAGGAAAAACAAAATGAAACCCTACAATAAAAACCCATAAGACAATAGAGAGACATCACGGCTTCCACCACATAGAACAACCAATGAAATCGTGACTTCAACCATCAATTTTTCCATTGCAATGAATAACACAAAAACCATTCTAGAGAAAACACAACGAGTTTACACAGTTTCCAGCCTCAAGAAAACACAAACCAATACATCATCGAGCCAACGTTCATTTAATAAACAGAGTGAGTTCATGGATGGATGAAAAAAACATACCTGTAACCAAATGGCCTTAAAAATGCAAGCTTGGTCGAGCAGTTCCTTCCACACTTGAATCTTGGAGCTTAACCACAGCAAAAAATCAAATGAACAATAACCAAGCAAGGGTGAAGGTTAGTGGGAGAAGTATGGAGTGGCGTGAATTTACTACATGTCACTTCCATCCTCCACGCATTCAATTATGTAGTACATGACAGCCAACCAAACCATTAATCCATGCCATTAATCCATGCATCGAAACTTGCATACATTGCTTGTCAATTGTGCCACCCGATCCATTGCCAAAAACCATACTATAACATATATCACATGCGCCTCATATAACTCAATAAAATCTTATAGCCACTAACAATTTTAGTTAGGACTAACATCGATTCCTTTAATTTCAAATGTATATAGTATAGCATGGTATAGCATAGTATAACATAGTTTTCTTTTCTTGGATTTATTCCATATTTCTTTTGCCTCTGGTTATAACTAACATGTGTCTTGTGTAGGTGTAACATGTGACGAATCATGGCTACAATAGCAATGTAATTATAGTGAACATAAGCCATTTATAACATGGGATTTATATCTTAGAGTAACAAAATCAACACATAAAATCCATTATCCATCTGTCATTATGATGCAAATAAAACTAATATTTCATCATCAATCATGTAGAACCATGTAAGCAGTGTCGAAAAACAACATAAATGTGTAATAAGAACTTTATTTGATCTTACAATCTACAAGGGGGTCCCACCTACTAGTATTATATATCATTAGCTTAGTTTAAATAATAGGCTTTAGCAATACTTTACGGACAAAAACCTCATTGCAATTTTTATTGTCAAGATGCTTGATGCTTCTACTTTTTCCAAATATTCTCAACACACACTCCTTCTGCTTTATCTAGATCAACTTGACACTCACTCCTGCTTTCGTCAGATATTCTCAATGCTCTCTCCTTCTACTTTTGTGAGATTTGTTGGTTGGATCATCACATACTTTGTCGCTCTCTCCCTTTTAAATAATTTTCAATAATTTTCACATTACATTCTCATATGTAAACATTACATTTCCTCTCTTCACCCCCACACATTTCACCCACAATCCTCTTCTCCTTTTATACTTTACTATTAACTCTACATGAAAAATCATGTACATTTGAAAAGACACGACTTTCATTAAACAAATAATTATTTTCCCTTTTTTTATTTACTTTTCAACATACTATGAGAAAATACCACCATGGGTTTTAAAACCATGGGAAAATACCATGTGCAATTTTACTCCACTTTCACTTTTTAATTCACTTTTACTTTTTAATCCACTTTCACATAACTTCATATTTAATCCACTTTCACATAACTTCATATTTAATCCACTTGCACTTTTTATTTATTAAAGTCACATTTCCTTTGAATGTTTATATTTGAATACTTACCTTTAACATCAATGACAATAACTTATTCAACAATCTCCCCCTTTGTCATTGATGGTAACCCTATACTCAAAAACACATAATCTTCCAGAAATAGAAAGAATTCCCCCTTGTCTACAACTCTCCCCTTATTTGTAATTTTCCTCCCCATGTCTACAACTCTCCCCCTATCTATAATTCTCCCCCTTTGATATCAATGTAAAATGAATTATCCTCCTGATTTGTGCTTCTTTACTAAAGAGATGAGAGGGATATCACTCCCAACTTCTATATAGAATATGAAAATGTTTCTCTAGGAAGGGTTTTGGTAAAAATATTTGCAAATTGTTCCTTGGTGGAAATGTATTCAAGATTAACACTTTGTTTGGTTACATGTTCTCTTAGGAAGTGGTACTTGGTGGGAATATGTTTTTTCTTTGAGTGCATAATAGGATTCTTTGATATGTTCATTGCACTTGTGTTGTCGTAGATGATTGAGATTGGTTGATCATATTCTACCTTGATATCTTGAAGTGTTTGCTTCATCTAGAGAAATTGTGTGCAACATGTTGCTGCTACAATATATTTTTATTTTGTTGTGGATAGAAAGACTAAAGATTGTTTCTTTCTCAACCAAGAAAATAGACTATTTCCTAGAAAAAATGCTCCTCCACTTGTACTTTTTTGTCATCAACATTGCCTATCGAATATACATCTACATATGATGTGAGTAAAATATTCACATCTTGAGTACCATAGGCCAAATTCCAAGGTTCTCTTTAAATATTTGAATATCCTTTTTACTGCTTACACATGATTTTCTTTTGGTGCATCTTGAAATCATGCAACCAATCCTATTGCTTGCATAATATCTAGCCTTGATGTCATCACATATAGTAGGATTCCAATCATTGGCATGTACAATGTTTGATTTTATTCTAGAGATTCATCATCTTTGCTCAATTTACAACATGTGACCATCGGTATGTTGACTGGTGTATAGTCTTATTCTAATCTAAAATCGCATATCTTTATAGCCAATAATTAGATTTTTCGAATGATCATTTCCGATAAATCTAGATGGTGTTGTTGTATCTTGACATTTCATTTTCTCTTATTCATTTTATTCTCCTTCTTCTTATTTTTCTTCTTTGTGGCTTGGCTCATCTATTTGAACATTTACTTATGCGCTCACCTTTTGATTCCCTCCGTCATCCACTTTTACATTTTCAATCTCTACAATTTTCTGCAATGTTGTATTGTAACATCTATAATATTTTATTCTTTATGAATAACCAATAAAGATACCTTCATTAGTGTTATCACCAAAAAATTACTCACAACAATACAGGCGATGGCCGAACAAATTACTAGTGCAACACACCAAACAAGATACTAGATTCATTCAAAAAATCACAAAACTATACAAATGATTCCTTAAATTTGTGTGCATTCTTCAAAAGGCCTTTATGTGCACATCTTCGTGGGATAACACTACCAAATTCACACAAATTGCATGGGCTATGTGACTATCATCGAATAAAATCACGTAGATATGGAAATTGTGCATTTATGATTATGTTTGGGCTTCACCCACTTCCACCTCAGGTGTACCATGAGAAGACAACCAAATCCAAGTTGAAATCTAGTCTTAGTGTCATTTAAGGACTAGGGAGGTAACTACATGAGGGTCTCTATTCACACTACAAACAAGTTTTGTAAAATCTTGAATGAGTCCTATAAATACATGCTTGGGATATGCACCAAAGTAAGATTTTATAATACTAGTAGAAAAGATAATTTTATGACTAAAAAAATGACTAAAAATTCCATATAAATGACTAAGTTTAGTCACATGACTAATAGTCATTTATTGTCGGTCATATATAATGCCACCAAATAAATGACTAAAACATTTTAGTCATTTATTGGTTGTTCTAGTTGGTCACTTTGGTCATAAATTTAGGTACTTATTTAGTCATGTATTGCTGAAAACTGGTCATTTATTTAGTCATATGTGTTGTCAAATGGTCATTTATATAGTCAATTGGACTGTCAACTGGTCATGTATTCATTCATTTGTGTAACTGATTTTCATCCATTAGTAATATATTTAGTCATTTGTTTCACTAATTTTCGTCCATCAGTAATATATTTGGTCATTTGTGTCATTGATTTCTGTCCATTAGTAATATATTTATTTTTGTCCATTAGTCATATATTTAGTCATTTTAATTATCATTTTCTATCAACTAGTAGTATATTTAGTCATTGTTTTAGTCAGTTGTTGTTATTAGTTGTTCATTTATTTAGTCATGGCAGCCATTTATTTTTGTCAACAAGTAATAAATTTAGCCATTTGTATTCAACAATTTCCATCAATTGGTAGTAAATTTAGTCATTATAATTATTAATTGTTGCCATTTAGTAATATATTAGTCATTGTAATTATTAATTGTTTTCATTTATTAATATATTTAGTCATTTGTATTCATTGATTTATAATTTAGTAGTAAATGTCCATTTATATGATAGGTCATGAAGAAACTGCAAGCTAGGGTTTGACAGTCGCGGCCATAGCAGAGGACAACATGAGCACAAAAGGGGGGGGTAAGGGTACCCCCTCATACAAACAAGTAGTGGTAGACAGAGGGAAAGGTCCAAGAGGCGTAGTTTTCAAGGCACCAGTGACAGGAACCTCGGGATCAGACCCAGAAAAAGGTCAGGAAAGGAACCAGGGAAAAAGTGAGTGCATGGGAGAAGAAGCCAGAGAAACTCAGAGTGAGGCGCAAGACACAGCAAAGCCCCACGGGGCAGAAGGGCGCAACCCGTGCAAACCCAAAACAACAATGATACCCAAGGTGATACTTGAGGATCCACAAACACAACTCTATATGGACAAGATGAAGATGCATGTGATAATATGAAATTTCATGGGTTTGTGGCCCACAGAAAGAATGTTGCACAATTGGATTAAATACCATTGGAAGCTAAACGGAGAAGTGGAGCTCCACCTGGGCTCGAAAGGATTCTTCACAGCAGTATTCATGAACCTGGAGGAAAGGGATAGATTCTTTGAAGGAGGGCCATACTTCCACGCCTCAGCGGGACTATACATGCGACCATGGAAGGAAACTTTCTCCCCAGAAAAAGAGACTTTCAAAAGGGTGTCAATCTGGCTGATATTTTATTCCTTACCTTTAGAATACTAGTTACCCTCTACTTTCGAAGCAATAGGAAACAAACTAGGGAAATATGTGAAGACCTCAGAAGCCACCCTAAAAGGGAGATATACATCTTATGCAATAATATGCATAGAGATGGATGTGTCAGGAGCACTCCCAGAAGCCATAAGTCTAGAATTTAGGGATGAGGAATAGATCCAAAACATAGATTACGAACAGATCCCCTTCAGATGCAGAAGATGCCATGAACATGGCCACCTGATCATAGAATTCCCTCTTAATAAACAACAGGAAGCAAAAAACCCCAAACCACAGCAGGATGAGGATGGGTTTATAAAACCGAACCCTAGAAGCAGAGAAAAAAAAAAGCAGAGAAAAACCCCAATAGGAAATAACCCAGAGACCTAGAATAAAATGGAAGGACGGGACAAAACTAATAAAGGGGCATAAAATGAAAAGGATTCTGCAAAATCTCAAGAAATTAGAGAACAAGAAACAAACGAGCCCACTGATCGGTCAAGTAACAAGAAGGAACAGGGGAGTTGTGCAACCCTGATGGATGGAGAAATTAGAGATGACAACACCCCCATGAAAGAAGTAGAGGGAGATGTGGAAATGACCCCAAGAGAATTAGGCACAGAAGATCTTAATCTCATAGACCTTGTGGAAAGGGAAGGGATAGATCTCCCGAACATACTAGAGAAATGGAAACGACAGGGAGTAGACAATGTACCAACAGAGCAACTTGACCGCATTCAGTACCCGTTTCTCCTAAGGGAGGAAGCCAAAGACAAAGGAATAAGCGCACACATGAGGAGATTGGACACTAGGAGTCAAGTCCGGTGAGGGACAACCATAGCTCTCACCCAAGCAGACGTGGAGGAAAAAAGGCAGGAAATCAAATAGCGTAGACCTACAGGAGCTTGGAGTGCTACTACTAAACTCGGTTAAGATTAAGAAACTCTTCCCAACTTCCCCCCACATGTTTAAATGAAGGTTATAACCTAAAATATAAGAGGCCTAAACAACCCAAGAAAGCAAAGAATCCTTAGAAATAGACTAAAGAAAGAACAACTAGATCTTTGTTTTATTCAAGAGACAAAATGTAATACAGATAGAATGGAGGCAATCAGTAAATAACAATGGCGTAAGTACAAGATGGTGGCTATCGAAGGCCACCAAATGGCGGGAAGTATTCTCACCTTATGGAACCCACAAGTACTGAGACTAATAGCAGTCGAAGCGACCAGGCACACTGTTATGGTCCGCATGCAAATCATTGGAAACACAGTGGTGATTCTATGCATTAATGTGTATGGGACCCAGGTGTTAGAGGAAAAGAGAGGAATGATACGAGACTTAGAAGATCTTAAAACTCGATCCAGCAACCTCCAATGGATCCTGGTAGTGGACTTCAACATCATCACGTCACTTGCGGAGAAAAAAGGAGGTACAAGAAGATTTGATAGGGATGCGGAATAATTCTCAAATTTCATAGACACAACGGAGATGGTAGACCTCAAAACTAATAATGGCCAGTTCACCTGGAACAATAAACGGATGAACCAGTATTAGGTAGCAACAAGACTCGACAGATTCCTAGTATTGGAGTCAATCAATATGCAAGGGATAAACTTAGATTGCAACATACTCCCCTGGGAGGGATCTGACCACTAGCCAGTGCAATTGGAAGCAGGTTTCCAAACCACACCAAAGAACAGACCCTTCAGATTTGAAAAATTATGGATTGAACACCCGACTTTCAAGGAAATAATCAAACAGTGGTGGTGGGAGGAGAAACCAGAGCAAGGGACAAGGATGTTCAAACTCTATAAGAAAATAAAGTATAACAAATATAGGCTCAAGGAGTGGAACAAAAACACTTTTGGGAACATAAACCAAGAGAAAAACAACATAGAAGAAAAAAGTAAAAAACTCCAGGAAACCTGCATTACGGAGGTCTATACGGAGGAACGGAAAAAGGAAGAGATCCAGATGACCCAGGAATGGGAAGCTCAATGCCAGAAGGAAGAAACACTTTGGAGAAAAAATTCTCGTATCATATGGATAAAGGAAGGAGAACAAAACACCAAGTTTTTTCATAGAACAACCATGGCCAGAAGAGCCCATAACAAAATCCTGAAGATTAAGGACCATGATGGAATAGAGCGAGAGTCACATGAGGAGATCGAAACTACTCTGGTAAACCACTTCCACGGAATAGCCCAGGAACCCAACTAGGACATAACAGAGGCCATACAAAGGATAATCCAGCGTATCCCCCGCCTGGTCACCGAGGAACAAAATAATAACCTGAAAAAACCCATTGCAGAGGAGGAAATTGACCAAGTACTCCAGGAACTTCCCAATGGGAAAGCCCCAGGTCCAAATGGCTTCACAGTGGAGTTTTTCAAAGCCTGTTGGGAAATTGTCAAACATGACGTTTATAGGGTAATGGAAGACTCTAGAAGGTCAACCTCCATTCTAAAAGCGCTAAATTCTATAATTATTGCACTAATCCCCAAATAAAATGAAACCAAAACCCCTGATTATTATAGACCTATAACAATGTGCAATGTGGTTTATAAGATAATCTCCAAAGTTATAGCAAATAGATTGAAAACCCTCCTACCCACACTGGTATCACAAGAACATGCAGGCTTCATGGAAGGAAGACAGATAATGGACAATATTTTCCATGCCCACGAGCTTATCCACACCTTGAAACTTCAGAAGAGAGGGAGAATGATAATACAACTGGATCTAGCAAAAGCTTATGACAAAATTATCTCACACTATATGGTCAAGACTTTGGAAGCCTTTGGTTTCACCCAGCACTAGATCAACTAGATAGTCAACCTAGTATCCACAAAAAGATACTCACTACTTATAAAGCCTCTGGCCCACGAGAGGCATTAGACAAGGAGACCCATTGTCCCCCTTCCTTTTCATTCTGATGATGGAAGGTCTCAGTCGAATCATAAAAAGTGAAACTGCAACAGGTGAAATAACAGGTATCAAACCCTTCAAAAATTTCCCTACTTCCACGCATCAACAGTTTTTGGATGAAACCTTACTTCATGGCATACCCACAGTCAAGGAATCAAAATCCTTCAAACAAATCCTAGAATATTTTGGGGAAGCCTCGGGTGCAGAGATCAACCACTCCAAATCTATAATCTTCTTCTTCAATACCAAGCTTGCAATCCAAAGAAACTTGGCCAACATTATGGGCTTTGAACACAAATCACTCCCAACTAAGTACTTGCACATACCCCTAACAAACAAAGCTTACAAAATGTCCACTTGGGAAGGAATAATCAACAAATTACAGGAGCAGGTGAAAAACTAGACGTACAAATCCCTCAACCTAGCCGGAAGACTTTTTCTAACCAAGTCTATTTTGCAAGAAATTCCAACTTTTATGATGTCTTTTTTCCCAACCCCCAAGGGGATAATACAAAAAATAAGAACCATCCAAAGGCACTTCCTGTGGCGAGGAGAGGAAACAAGGAAAAAATGGGCCATGGTGGCTTGGGAGAAGGTTTGTAAACCAAAAAGCAAAGGAGGTACGGGGTGAAACTCTGGTGGCGCTGAGTCAAAGAAACTACTACACCATGGGTAAACCTGTGGAAGGAAAAGTATGCCCCGTAAAAAAGCAACCAGGACAGAATCTGCTTCAGAGGCACTAGGGAAGGTTCAGCCATATGGAATCTAGCCTGGCACAACAAAGCCTGGATTCAGACACACAACTTTTGGGAAGTAAGGAATGGAAGAACAACTAGAATCTGGGAGGATACCTGCCAACAGGAACCTAGAATGGAGAAACCATATAGGGAGGAACTCTAATAGGAGTTGATCATGCAAGGTAAAACCAGATTCTACCATTACTGGAAACAAGAAACAAAATGCAAAAAATGGATAATCTAGAACACTCTCACCCCACAGAATAGAGCCCAAACCGCAACAACAGTAAAAGAGGTGGAGGAGGAATTGGGGAGATGAAAAATTGTAGTCATGGAAGGAAATGACCAGCTGAGATGGGGACAAAAATACGGTGGGGAATTCAATCTAAAGGAGTTTCAACACTGTATCGCGGACTAGGACCAAGAAGACCTGACGCAACAATGGGATAAGCTTTGGAACAACCCCCATTGGCCAAAAATAAAACATTTCTAATGGTTTATAATCCACAACCGAATTCTAACTTGGGAAAACCTAAGGAAAAGAGGATTCATAGGTCCTTCCAGATGTCACCTTTGTCAAGCCAAGGAAGAAACAATGAACCATCTCCTTGACGAATGCACCTACACAACAGAAATCTGGGACTGGGCAGCAGGTATCTTTTGACAGTCAAATAGGATTCGAGGTAACATCTCTGCAACTTTCAATATTTGGAAAGAAAAATACAGTGAAAACAAAGAGGTGAACCTCTATTGGACCCTCATCCCAAGAATGACGATATGGGCAATATGGAAGGAAAGGAATTGGTGCATATTTAGGAACCAAATCCATTCGGAAGGGAAGATCAAGGAAACAATAATCTCCATGACAAAAGAAACGGTACAAATCTGCAACTGCCAAAAAGGAAGAGCACAACTCACTAACTAGGACTCTTGAATCCTAGAAGCCTTCCACTTGAACGACGGATGCAACCCCAATAAGGTAAGATGGCCACCACAAATCCAAGTAGGTGAGTGCAAATGGAAACCACCACCAGTAGGCTCCCTCAAGATGAATTTCAATGGGGCTTCGAAAGGTAACCCAGGACAGACAGGAATGGGAGGATTAATCAGGGACAGTAAAGGAAATATCTACCGGTTGTACGCTAGGAGTCTGGGAAACTCAACCAACAACGTCGCGAAATTCGGAGCCCTGAAGACCGGCCTCGAGATTATAAGCTGGGAAGGGATGAAAAATGCCATAGTGGAAGGAGATTCCACATTGGTTATAAACACAGTAAGGAGACTCCAAAATAGTACCAGAGTGGGAAAAATTTAGAGGCATTGGCGCCTAGCACAGTCCCTACAAAAAATTCAGGAGCACTTGCAGATGAGGATCACAGTGGAGTTGTTTTGGGTATAGAGGTTAGCAAATGGACTGGCGGACAAAATCACTAATGAGGGGGTCAACAAGGAAGGACCAAAACTGGACACTATCTGGAGTAACATCTCGAATGGTCAGTTCCGAGCAGAATACATCCAACTAGCGGTAAAAGACTATGATGACAACCGAAGTACGGAAGAGCACATCGAGGATGGAGGCGCATAAATAACTGAAGGGAACGTAGGATCTAGGAAGAATCTGATAGCCCACCACCCAAACATGAGTTATAATGTAGAGCCAAGTCACACAACAAGAGGAGGTATGACACCATGGTCCTATCAATAGAAAGAAGTACAGGGGTTTTCCATGGGAAATTAGAAAAGTTAATCAGCATACAACAAAGGAAGAAGGACAAAAGGGTTTCCAATGGCCAAGTATGGGTACACCTCACCCAAGTATAGATACAAGGAGTGGTAATGATTGTCGTACAATGTGCAAGGCAAAGGATTGGTGTAGGGATGACGACAGGGCTCCGAAGAGTAGACACTCTGAAACAGTGAAAAAGGACCAGAAGGTAAACCTTTATGAGATGCCCATGATTATTGGGATGCGCCCACAGCCAAAGTGATGCAGACCCCTGACCCTCGGGATGAGATCTGCATAGGATCGTTCTTCTTCGAATCTGCAGAACCGAATTAGTTCTTTTGGGTCCTCATCAAAACCCCATGAATTCGATCCATAGGTCCTTCACGAAAACTCCACTGGCACAAGAAATGCACCAAGTGTGAGTCTTCACCTCCACACAGCCACCAAATATGACCACGATATTTTCCGAAAAGGGATTTCGGGTTTCGCGACTTCGGGGGTTTCAACACCAAGATTCCTGGCTCCTTGTCATCAGAAGTGCCGAAAAGCTGAACCCCGAAATGTCGAAAATGTGTGACCGCAACCCCACTCCAAAGATACGTCGTGTTTCGCGACTTTGGGTGTTTTCAACCCAAAGTGCCCCGGCTCCTTGTCATCGAGATTTCCGAAATGCTAAACCCCGAAACTCAGAAATGCCGAACCCCAAAAGGGCTGGCAAGTGACAAGCTCCCCGCTTGGATCCTGTCCACGTGACCTTGTCTCGTGACCCGGTGCTATTCCTCCAAATGCTTTCGAGTTTTCGTGTTTCAAGATTCCATGATTCCGGCTGCAAAAATTCTTGGCCCTTCAATCGCCCGAGTCTCGGAATGCCGAAATACCAAACCATGAAATGTTGAAATTCCACTCCAAAGGGAGATCAACGACTGTGAGCCTCCCCTGATCCGAGTGCTTACGTTATTTTGGGATTTAGTGGGTCAAGAGTCCCGACTCTTTCCCTTGTATCTCCCGGTAGCCGAAATGCCAAAATACCAAATTTTCAGTCTATGTCCCTCTTGAACTAACGGCTACGATCCAAATGGATCAATGACCCAAATCCTTTCAGGAATTTCCCCGAAACCTTGACCGCTTTCCACGTGTCCTCCCAACAATGGATGGTCCTAATATTTTCGGGACTTTGACGAGTCCTCACCTTTGCATATATGAGGGTTAAATCTCGTGCACCTTCTCTTGTATCCAATGGCTATCGGTTCGTGTTCCCAGATATGACGACCCAGATCTCTTTCTCCTACGCACTCTCCTCCTATTGCCTGGACGTAGATTCAACGGTCCAGATCTCGTCCTCTACCTGATGCAATGGTAGCTATGTTCCCTCTTGAGCTTGAACTTCTTCCTTCCCCTTAGAAGATTTCCAAAGTTTCAAAGGCCTTGGCCTTTGCTTTTGCTGTGAAACTTGTATCCTCGACTCCCACCTGTATTCTAAGGACGTTGTCCCTCCTGAGCTTTGTCGATTGTGAAACCTCAAATGGTTCCTCGACTTCCTGCTCCTCTCAACTATTTCTCTGTGTGCAAAGGCACTATTCCTCCTAAGATTCTGAACTTGAGACAAGTTCACTCTGAGCGCACTCCTTGCGTTATTCCTTCGGAGCTTAAGAACTTCAGACAAGTTCTTATTCTCACACTCTTTGTACTGTTGAGTTTTTCGGATAACTCAATTCAAAGTATTTCTTGCAAAGAAATTATTCATTCTCTCCTGGCGTTCTTCTACTCGATGCACACCTTGCAAATCCTCTGAACACAACTATGATATCCACCCTGAGCTTATTTGTGGCTCTAACTTCAAAGTGTCTCTGTCCCTTTCTCTCCTTGAAGGGATATAATTTCCCTCTGGCAACTTATGCTCCAACACTCCTTGTTGAGCCTGCAGGGTGTTCAATAACCCTGTAAGTGCCTTCTCCTGAAACTTCCCTTTCCTTAGAACTCAAAATAGATTTCCCTTGTGCACTCTATGCACTCGCTCAATGCCCTCTTGGAAGAGCTCTAAAGAACCTTCAGTAGTTTTGTCTTCCTTCCACAGAACCCTCAGTGATTCTATTATCTTTGTGCCTTCCTCTACACAGTCTTACCTCCAAGGTGTTCAACAACCTTGAGGCTTATTCCCTAGGTATAATACTTCCTTTGGTGAGCCCTCCTGGCACAACTTTGTCCAAATTCCGCAGAATTCAGAAGTGAACTCTATGCACTGGCTCAATGCATCCTTTTCATTTGCTCAATGCCCTCCTAGCAGAGCCTTTACAGAATTCTCAGCAATTCTACTCTTCCTCTCTGTGCTCTTCTCTACACAGTTCTTTCTTCAGGGTGTTCAACAACCCTGAGGTTTCTTCCTTGAGTTAATGACTTTAGCTAGTGTGCCCTCCTGGCACGTCTTTGTCTAAAATTCCACAGAATTCAGAGGTGCACTCTTGCACTGGTTTTTAGAGACTGCAGTACTCTGTCATGCACTCTTGCATGAAACCACAAAGAACCCAAACCTGAAAATCAAAGAACTCAGCAGATATGGAAATCTATCTATCCCTGAAAATGCATGCCTAACATACATCTACAACATATCATCAACACATAAAGACATTCATTCATGAACTCACTAACACATGAAAAACAACATGCAAGAAAAACTGTTATGTTTGTATTAATATGAAATGCCTCTTTACAATGTGTTCGACCTCGGACTGCAACAGAGTCTTGGCTCTCCTCTCCTATCTCTATCTTATTCTCTACTCTTCTAAGACTAACTCCTACAGATACAAAGGTTCCTTTTTTTACAAAAGGGGGCTCCTCGAGTGCTTCCCTCCATCCTCACCAACTCTCATTAATTACAATGAATTACATTGAATGGGACATCTAATCCGAATCATATCTAGATCCTCATCAACATGTCATCCATTAAGGCAAAACTAAATACAGTCTTCTCAAAGGCATGGCTTGGCTCTACCATCCTTACAAACATTTAATACACATTCAAAATTTGAAAATGAGAGGGTTGTGCCTCTCTCCTTCCATTGAATGCGCGCTTGATGTGCTGGCTAGATGGTGCGTAGCTGGCTTGGAGAGATGCTCCTGCATCATACTCCTCAGATGAAAAAATCATGAGCTCCTGCTCATGAGCTTCCCAGCACCACTATTGAAATCCACCTGGATCCCAAACAGTTGTCTGGAGCTATCCATCTTCTCCACTGCTTCGTTATTGTTGTTGTTGCATCCTTCCTACTGCTATGGTAGGTTCTCCTCTGCTCAGCTTCTCATCACTGGTAGTTTCTATTGTTGACCTCGACATCAGCGTTCTAATCTCCGCAATCTCCTCTTCCAGTTGTTCCCATGGCTGGCTCTCCTTTTGCAGCTTGCTCCACTGCACTTCTTCCCTGCAAATGGGTAGACCAACTAGATCTCCCATGACATATTCTTCCTCTCTTGTGGCATTGAGTTTCCACTTTGTTGCAGACTCCAATTCTACAATCTTATCACTGAGCTGCTACTCAACTTCCTTCTCTGACAGCTTTGCTTCTACTCATTCTCCTGCTGATTCAGCTCCAGCTTCCTCCAGCTACTCCTCAGACTGGAATTCCCCTTCATCTTTTGTTGCATGCCTTGACATTACAGTCATCATATGTTCAGCTCCCTGGCTGAAAATTCTGAGCGATTCCTCAGAATTCTCCGCTGCTAACATTTGCATGACTGTCTCCTCATAGCAGTCATCTACTAGCTTTGGATGGTTCAACCAATCCTCCAGCATCTCCAACTCCATCTCCCATGGAGTGAGTATCTTATCTATGTGCTCCTGTTCTTTTCCTTGGGAAGCTTTTGATATTTGCTCCATCTCTTTGATAGTCATAGCTGGTTGTCCTTCTATTCTTGTTGCATTGGCAACACACATGCTAGCATCAACTGGGCTATATGGAAAGAATAACTGTATCCCTCCAATCATCAAAATTCTCTTCTGATCTTCCTTCTCTATCATCTATCCTTGCTGATATGAACTCACCTCCGAGTTCATATTCTCTGTCATCTCCTCTCACTGATCTAAACTCACCTATGAGTTCATGAGACTTTCATACAATCTCAACTACTCTCCCTTGCCCACCTGGAAATATGGGATTTCCTCTCTGCCCTCCTAGTAGTCTATGAGATCCTCCAGCGATCTCATCTCATTGACACCTAGAAAATTGAACTTTTAGCACCGCCCTCCTGGCAGTATATGAGACCTTCACTTGATCTCTTTCTATTGCCCACCTGGAAATTTCAAAGTCCATCTCTGCCCACTTGGGAGTCTATGAGATCTCTACTCGATCTCTCCTCTTCATCATCACTAAGATTTCTCCCAGCTTCTGGTTCACAGGCATGAACCATCTCCTCTGTGGCCCTGAGGATTTTCACATACTTCAGCCACCTCCTCAACAACCTTTGTTGTCTTCTGGCCAACAATTTCTTGAATGGCCACTTTGCTTTCCTCCTCAGAGGCCATTCATACACCCAATGTGTCTTTTCATTATGCTTCACCCGCAGTGTAA
This sequence comes from Picea engelmannii, assembly GCA_009831015.1. Lineage (NCBI taxonomy): Eukaryota > Viridiplantae > Streptophyta > Pinopsida > Pinales > Pinaceae > Picea > Picea engelmannii. The sequence continues at coordinate 57,974 of ML781646.1, read as the reverse complement.
GCTCCTCCATTCTCGCCCTTATCTCAGTGAGTTCCATATCCATCTCTGGATTTTTCTTCTGCTTGCTGTCTTCCCTATGACCATGCCCATGGCCTTCAGTATCCATCTTTTTGTTCCTGCCTGCCCTCCTAGCAAACTTGTTGTTGTCACTCTACAACTGTGAGTGCTTCCAACCTTTCCTACAGTCCTCCTGACTGTCTATTAACTATTGCGCACCTGCGAACAATCATCAAAGAGATTCAACACTCTATCTTCCTTTTCCTTTGATCCCTCTGCTTGCAATATACAGACAAAATCAGGCCCTAATACCACTTTCTGCGTATCAGAGTATTATTTTATTTTCCTTCTGCCTCTTTCTGCCCACAATATACAGACAAAATCAAGCTCTGATACCACTTGATGGTATCAGACTGTATCTCTTCATAGTCCTCCTCTTGTCTATGATCTGCAAACAAAAAAATATTAGCTCTGATACCACTTGATGCAGACCCCCGACCCTCGGGCCAAGATCGACATAGGATCGTTCTTCTTCGAATCTGCAGAATTGAATTAGTTCTTTCGGGTCCTCATCGGAACCCCATGAATTCAATCTACATGTCCTTCACAAAAAATCCACCGGCACAAGAAATGCACCAGGTGTGAGTCTTCACCTCCACACGGCCACCAGATATGACCATGACCTTTTTCGAAAAGGGATTTCGAGTTTCGCGACTTCAGGGGTTTCAACATCAAGATCCCCGGCTCCTTGTCATCAGAAGTGCCGAAAAGCCGAACCCTGAAATGCCGAAAATGTGTGACCACAGCCCCACTCCAAAGATACGTCGTGTTTTGCGACTTCGTGGATTTTCAACCCAAAGTGCCCTGGCTCCTTGTCCTCAGGATTTCTGAAATGTCGAACCCCAAAACTCTGAAATGTCAAACCCCGAAAGGGCTGGCGAGTGACAAGCTCCCCGCTTGGATCCTGTCCACGTGACCCTATCCCGTGACCCGGTGCTATTCCTCCGAATGATTTCGACTTTTCATGTTTTGGGATTTCGTGATTCCGACTACAACAATTCTTGGCCCTTCGATCTCCCGGGTCCCGAAATGCCAAAATACCGAACCCCAAAATGCTTAAATTCCACTCCAAAGGGAGATCAATGGCTGTGAGCCTCCCCTGATCTGACGGCTTACGTTCTTTCAGGATTTCATGGGTCAAGAGTCCTGACTCTTGCCCTTGTATCTCCTGATAGCCAAAATGCTGAAATACCAAATTTTTGGTCTATGTCCCTCTTGAACTAACGGCTACGATCCAACTGGATCAACGACCCACATCCTTTCGGGAATTTCCTCCAAACCTTGACCACTTGCCATGTGTCCTCCGAACGATGGACGGTCCTGATCTTTTTGGTAGTTTGACGAGTCCTCACCTTTGCATATACAAGGGTTAAACCTCATGCACCTGCTCCTGGATCTGATGGCTATTGGTCCATGCGCCCAAATCTGATGGCCCAGATCTCTTTCTCCTACGCGCTCTCCTCCTGCTGCCTAGACATAGATTCAACGGTCCAAATCTCATCCTCTACTTGATCCAACGGTAGTTATGCTCCCTCCTAAGTTTGCGCTTCTTCCTTCCCCTTGGAAGATTTCCAAAGTTTCAAAGGCCTCGGCCTTTGCTTTTGCTGTGAAGCCTATATCCTCGGCTCTTGCTTGTATTCTAAGGACGTTGTCCCTCCTAAGCTTTGTCGATTATGAAACCTCAAAGGGTTACTTGACTTCCTGCTCCTCTCGACTATTTCTCTATGCGCAAAGGAATTATTCCTCTTTAGCTTCTGAACTTGAGACAATCTCACTTTGAGTGCACTCCTTGCGCTATTCCTTCTGAGCTTAAGAACTTCAGACAAGTTCTTATTCGCACACTCCTTGTGCTGCTGAGTTTTTCGGATAACTCAATTTGAAGTATTTCTTGCAAAGAAATGATTCATTCCCTCCTGGCGTTCTTCTGCTCGATGCACACCTTATAGGGCCTCTGCACACAACTGTTCTATCCGTCCTAAGCTTATATGTGGCTCTGACCTCAAAGTGTCTATGTCCCTTTCTCTCCTTGAAGGGATATAAGCACCCTCTGGCAACTTATGCTCAAGAACTCCTTGCTGAGCCTGCAGGGTGTTCAATAACCCTGTAAGTTCCTGCTCCTAACACTTCCCTTTCCTTAGAACTCAAAATAGAGTTCCCTGGTGCACTCTATGCACTCGCTCAATGCCCTCTTGGCAGAGCTCTATAGAAATTTCAGTAGTTATGTCTTCCTTCCACAGAACCCTCGGTGATTCTGTTATCTTTGTGCATTCCTCTATAGAGTCTTACCTCCAAGGTGTTTAGAAACCTTGAGGCTTCTTCCCTGGGTCTAATACTTCCTCTGGTGCACCCTCTTGGCACAACTCTATCCAAATTCTATAGAATTCAGAAGTGTACTCTATGCACTAGCTCAATGCATCCTGTGCATTTGCTCAATGCCCTCCTAGAAAAGCCTTTACAGAATTCTCAACAATTCTTCTCCTCCTATCTGTGCTCTTCTCTGCACAGTTCTTCCTTTAGGGTGTTCAACAACCCTGAGGGTTCTTCCTTGAGTTAATGACTTCAACTAGTGCACCCTCCTGGCATGTCTTTGTCTGAAATTCTACAGAATTCAGAAGTGCACTCTTGCATTGGTTTTCAGAGACAACAGTACTCTGTCATGCACTCTTGCATGAAACCACAAAGAACCCAAACCTAAAAATCAAAGAACTCAGCAGATAGGGAAATCTCTCTATCCCTACAAATGCACGCCTAACGTACATCTACAACGTATCATCATGTTAAGCCCTAATATTGTCTCATTACCACTTAATTGGGGCATATTAGATTAGTAATGTTATTTTATTTATGTTGGCTTTAGGCCATTAGTTGTAATTTAGATTAGTAATGTTATTTTATTTATGTCGGTTTTAGGCCATTAAACCTCCTAGTCTCCTATAT
>ML781646.1:27557-40004 GCA_009831015.1 Picea engelmannii | reverse complement strand
AAATGGTTAGGACCTCCATGACACATAAGAAATGCTCAAGCCCAGGTTCCCATCGATTTTGACCATTTAAGGTCTCAAGGTTGGTGACTATTCTGAGGAACAAGGAGGTGTCTACATCCCGCTCGACACATGCAATATCACGCCTACTAAGCTAAAAGACAGCATTAATCAACCAACCACAACAGCTTCGACGACCAATATCTAGAACCTTCTCGACGAGCGAGAGATAATCACAACGATGTTACAACCTAGTACAACCTTACTTATAAAAACAACCTCATCCATAGTGGGATGTGCATGATCCAAAGTTAGGTTTCATATTTGCTTGTCAATCAACATGCGCGATGACCCAGTCATAAGGTATCACGTCACCACCTTGTGATAGAGGTGCTAGGGACCCATGCGCAAAAAAATATTTCTAACTCGTCTACCAAACATAAAATCGAACGTGCCTGAAATCCACTGGCGCTAACATGCATTATTATTGATGATGTATTGAAAGTTGTAAATGAAAAGAGAAAGTTTTAAAGTGAAGAACTTGTAGTTTGTAAAATCATAGTCTAACTTCTATATTCGTTTTATGAATTCATTAAAAGTAGTGGCGTTAATTAACGCCACCGCTGCTTTTTCTGAATTCATTAAAAAGGGTTGAGTATTTTCTTTTATTGCATCAAATGATGTGTGCAGTATTAAGGGATTAAAAATGAATACTACATGATTAAACTTGGATACATGTGGAGCATGCAAAGAGCCATGTGTTAATTCTCCAACCAAAACATTAATACTTATGAAATCACGGAAATGAGTAAACTTGTCTTTCATGCATCATGGAATCCCATCATCTGTTTCTAGAAAGCCTTTACTTATTATTTCATGGGAGATTTGTTTTTTTATGAGGCAAGATTTATTTTATTATTTTAAAAAAGGAAGTTTAATGTGTCAATAAATATGTTTAGTCTAAAAAGATTAAAATAAACACGATATCATCATTCTAAAAAACATATTACAGAGAGCATGCAAACAACCACGTGTTAATTTTCTAAACAAAACATTGCTTATCGAAGGATCAAAATGGATTAACTTATCTATTGTTGATTCATCATGGAATCTCTTGGTTTTTTTTTATCTAAGCCATACCAATATTAACATGGTTGGAAATTTTTATGTCCCAATAGACTTGTATATTTTAGTGTCCCCATAGGACGATTAGTCATGAAATCTTATAATCAGTTGCCTTCGCTTATTATTTCATGGGGATTTGTATTCTCACAAAAGCAGTTATCGAGGGAATTTCATACGATTAGTTAACTATTGTAAAGGATAAATTATAAAAAAGAATACTAATTTAAAGGGATGACCACAATGGATACCCTGCCACAATCGACCGCCATAATTATGAAGGAGAAATTTCTTAATCATAGAAACTCTGCCAGCACTATTCACTAAATAAATAAAACCTCTTCGTGATTATAGGAATCTCTGTGTTAGTTATTAGCGTCCTCTTAAAGCTGATGTCAATTGTGAATTTTGCAATGAATCTATTATCCATATTCATGAAAATATATAGAATAGAGAAGATAATCAAGACCCAGCCTATTCTATAATTGATTCACTGACAACAGCCTACGTTGGTCTCAAACCTGAGACAATTGAACTATGTTGTGAACTATGCAATGAATTTGTTATCCATAGCTGAGACCTTGAAACTTACACTGTAATAACTTACATACATCCCCATTCATAGATATATTAAAGGCCTACACAGGTATATATAGCTTATAAAATATATACCATAGAGTATCAATTCACTGAAACTGCAATTATCACCATAAATGCATTATCACTGTGAAGAAATTTAATACTGTATCTGTGAAATATCATGTAAACAGTAATGCAAACTATTCTTGTGAATGAGAGTTATCCTCCATCGCTCAACAATTCGCTCAAAAATCACAGTAATTGCTCAACAATCGCTCAACAAAAACACTGAAAATCGCTCAACAATTACACAGTAAATCGCTCAACAATGACATGGTAAATCACTCAAAAAAACATTGTAAATTGCTCAACAACATCATTGTAATTCGCTCAAAAAAACACTGTAAATCACTCAACAACATCATTGTAATTCGCTCAAAAAAACACTGTAAATCGCTCAACAACATCACTGTAATTCGCTCAACAAACATTGTAATCGCTCAACAAATACATTGTAAATCACTAAACAATATCATTGTAAATCACTCAACAAATACACTATAAATCTCTATTGACGAGAGGGGTTACAAAGAAAAATGAGTTTTAAGAGCCCAGCTCGACTACAACCAGCATCCTAAAACCACAATAGGAATTGAAACTGAATAAAAGCTTAGATTTAAAGCATTACTATGAACAAATAATAATAATGTCAACTGGAATGTATCGATTGCTTCATCATCATTATAATCTCATACATAGGAAAATTTTAATGGAATATAACAAGTTTAAATACATGTACCGAATACGAAGGCGATGATCCCGTAGACATTGTCCCACGCGTTAGCTCTGTCCAGATCTCGCTTGCCGACCGATGAGACCTCACTGATACCTCCCAGCCGATCTTAGGGGTACTCTTCTTCCACCTAAGCCCCCTGAGCCGCAAAGGGGCCACACACACAATACCATAGAATGATAGCACCCATCTCGCCTTGCAAGGTTGAGCTACCACTCATTACCCGAGCTGGGTATCCCAACTCCCACAAGAGAAACTCAGTCAAGAAATAATTTCGGCAATGTAACATTATGCACGCTAGATGTGATCCATACTCCTCCTCCGACATCCTTTTTATAGAGTTTTCTTAGTCATTAGTTTCTCAAACCCTCATTAGATTCCCTTTTCATTTAATTAATTACGAAAATCCTCCCCCGTACACATGTTGCTCGATTCCCTAGTTGCACCAGAAAATCAATTTATTAATTAAAATTTGCCTATTTCCCTCACCCACCTAAAAGCATTCCTAAAAACGATCCTTGGTGTCCCATTATTCCCTTACAATTATTAAATGACTTATGCCTTACTTAAATCCTAGTTGAGTTCATAAATAGAAAGTTCCAAAGGCTAAATTCCTTACTAAGTTAGACATTCCCCTTTTTCTTTAATTTTTCCTTTTTATTTAGGTTTCCCCCTTTTCTTTAAGTTTCCCTTTTTCTTTAGGTTTCCCCTTTTTATAACTAAGTTCAGAATTAGCAGGTTTAGATAAAAACAACCAATTACCCCTTTTATTAATTAAACCTTTATTAAAATTTCCACTTTAATTATTAATGCTTGAATTTTCTTTACCCCCTTCTTGTTACATGTCTAATTAGTTTTTTTTTTATAAGGTTCTACTCAGACCTAGGTTTTTAATTCACTAGGCTTGGCGACAATTCTTAAGGAATTTTTTTTTTATTAAACTTTACTTATCACATCATTCATTTTAAGGCCGACAAGGTCCTAAGGAGGCATAGTTTTCTAGGCACTAGGTTTATTAACTTACCATAGATAAAATCACAACGTGCCCTTCAGGATGCACTTTGTGCTCTAAGGCTGCTACTCACCTCCTTCTGTTTTATTTGCGCGATGTTCCCTTCAAGACGCACTATGTGCTCCAAGGGTGCCACTTGCCTCTTGACTGAATTTGGTAGGCATCAAACCCCTGGAGTAATACTCTGTCAAGTGATCTTGTGAGAGACTAAGGGCCTCTAAGGAATAAGGACCCTGCCTTATTGCGCGCCCCTTAGAATCGTCATGAGCGACTGTCACAGTCTTCCCTCATGGCATCATGGGTCTTCTCAAACTAGGTAATCATTAACCTACAGTTCGATTCACGACGAGAGTGCTAGTAGGTTGTGGCAGGGTTGTTTCCACACCTCTCCCTCACTATATCTGGTTTTCATGTGTGACCCCTTTACTCCAAATGTGATTCTGGTCAGCAAGCTATCGTCATCCTGCATCCATCAACGAATCATGTCAGCAATAACAATCAACATCATAATATCTAATCATACGTACATATGTCACATCAACAACATTCAAACCCTAACAATCCACTCCCTGACTCGATCCAGAGTCCACAGAGTTTCATTGATGCCTCGACATCCTCAAACGTCCAGAGTCCTGCACACTTAGGAGGACCTAATCAATATCACCTGTTGATGTAAATACAACAAAAATAACATATCATCAAATCCACAATATCTCATAATCATAATCAAAACAACCAATCTTATAAAGAACCGGATCACTTACACACAAGTGTTCTCAAAGAATAATTCCTCTCAGTGCGCGCAAGAGCAGGATGTTACAGAAACTTATATTTTATTAATTCATGTGCTCAAAAATTAAGTGCACAAGTTAAATAACAAATTCCTCTTAAAATCAACCCCTGAAGTGTTTTTTATATAACTTGAAATCAACAATAAATAAGTAAATTTATGCTAAAGGTGTGTAAATAATTTCATGTAAAGTTATTATGCCTCCAATTTAAACCACATACTATGCATTTATATATATTCAAATTGTATTCAACATCTATGAATTCTAATAATACATTACATTCAGCATCTCCAGACTTGCTCTTCCTTTTTTCTCATGTGGAACAATAATATCTTTTAGAACTTTTGCTAAGAAATCACAACGTTGTGCAACACCATGTGTTATATTATCATCCACATCACCATGTCCTATATTAAATTGCACACCATGACCACTATTATTTTCATCAACTACATTTGTTGGATCACAAATGTGTTATCTTCTACGAGTTTGTGGCACTATATCTTTACTTTCCCTTGATTTTTTCTTCACTTTTTTTGTGTCTGCATCTTTTTCTTTCCTACAAAATAAAACAAATATCATATTATGTCTTATATACATAAATCTCTTGCCTACAAAACATTAAACATTATTAAACAAATAATATACTACTTAAGTGGATTAACAACTTGTTTGTTTATCAAACCAAGAGATGATAAATATGCATCATTCTTGGTCACATCTTCTCTACGAAAGTGCTCATATTTTGTCAACTTTTATGCATTATCATTGTCATATAACTTGTGCCTCAAGGTATTTTTCTTCATATCCTGGAATCCAAATAAACAATAGTGTATAAATCAGCCACTTGAATAAGCATAACAATAGTGGATATGAGTTTGAAACTCGGATTTTATTAATGCATGTGCTCAAAAATTAAGTGCACAAGTTAAAGAAAAAAATTCCTCTTAAAATAAGCCCCTGAAGTGTTGCTTATATAACTTTAAATCAATAGTAAATAAGTAAATTTATGCTAAAGGAATGTAAAGCATTTTATGTAAAGTTACTATGCCTCCAATTTAAACCACATGCTATGCATTTCTATATATTCAAATTGTATTCAACATCTATGAATTCTAATAATACATAACATTCAATGATAAATTACACCATACATATAACTAGAGTTTAAGTGACAAGATTACCATTGAAGGTGAAAAATCATCATCATAATCATTCGCATTTCCACCAAGGTCAGAATATTGATCACTCTTGTGTGCATCTTCTTGATTTTCCTCATCATCCTCGCATGAGGCATGCAATACATTCTCTCTTACAATCTCTTTGTTTGTAATTAAAGTCTCTTCTTCAATCACTCTATCATCATATTCCACCACTTCTTCGAATGTTTCTCATAATTTATTGCATTTCCCATCAGGCATTATATCAACAACTTCCATGAATTTTTGTTTCAAAAGAGACTTTGTTTGAATGACATATAACCATACTGGGCTTCTTACATCATCAATTAGATATTATTGGTTAACTTGAATAGGAGAGACATATGGATAATCAGTCTCTGATAAAAAAAATTGTATATTTGCATGTACAAATCCATACTCATCAAGTTGTATTGCAGATGGTTTGACCCACTTACATTTTAATAATATAGGATTGTTTTCACCATAATCAACTTGAATAATTTCTTGGATGAATCCAACATAAAATTTCTTCTCAGTTTCATGAAGGAATTCAACACTAACAACACAATCACAATTCCCCTTTCCTTTTTCCTTTTCTTCCACTCTTAAATGACTACCATAGGCCCACATGCCACTAAACTGCATAGCATATATATGTGGAAACTGTGAAATATCATTATCTTCAATTGTTATATCTTGACCTTCTTCTTTTTCATCATTGACTACATTAGCAATCCATTCTTCAAATTTTGGAAAGAATCACCTCCAATCAAATCATGACATCTGTGCTTTTGAGGTCGATGTTGCATCCATGTTTGATTATCTTCTTTGTATTTCCTACATGGAATATGAATGTATAATATAATAAGATTACTAATATAAATGTGTAAATGCAATTGAAGAAATAAATTATTGTGTATTTTTTTTTTACCTGCGCCACTTATCGAATGAAGATGTGTTCTGAAGAACATAGGTATGTATCACACTTATTTCTTTATGTGATAACTTAAAGCATCTTCCATTTTCTTCTAATACTCCACTTGCAACTCTCTCATCTTCATCATCATCTCATACACATCGATTGACATTTTTAAAATCCTTCATATATTTTGTGCAAAATCCCATGTCCTGTTGCCTTGAATATCCCTCAGACCTGTTGCCTTCTGGTCTTACCCTAGTACAAATAATGTTTTTCAAAACCTTCATATATATTTCTATAGGATACACTCATCTCGTTCTCACTGGGCCACAATGCTCTAATTCATTTTCTATATGTATCAAAAGATGCATATAAATGTTAAATATTGTTGGTGGCAATTCTCGTTCTAATAGACAAAGGACTTCAACGGCCTCCTCCCTTAAAATATCAAATTTCAAAGGATCTAATACGGTATTCATTCTCTTTAATATTAGGCCCAATCTTATAATTTCCAATCTTGGCCCCTTTTCCAAACTTGATATATTTACCACAATAAGTAAAATATTCGCAATTATGACATGATAGTCATGGGTCTTGAGGCCTCTTAATCTATTCATGTTAGTTTGGATTCTAATACTACTACTTACAGATCTAGTGGGAAATCGAGTCTGAGACATCAACTTTAAGAATTTTGCATGTTGTTCCTTTGTCCAAACATAAGGAGCACTAGGTTTTCTATATTTTTCATCATCATATTTTTCAACCCAAAGATTTTGACGAATATTTAGTTTTTGAAAGTCTTCACATGATGAAACAGTATCAGAAGCACCAAAAAAAATTTCTATAATAGCATAGGCTATATTTTTCTCAGTATGCATAAAGTTAATAGTATGTTTGATGGCTATATCCTTAAAGTATGGTAACTTATAAAATATGCACAATCATTTTACATTGCTTTCATTACATGGATCATCCCTACTACCACATATACCACCACTTTCAATAAACAACATTGTTCTATTTCCATTCTCAATATTGTATTCACTCATTATTGGCAATGGTGCTTCATGATTCTCTTCCTGTCCATTGAAACATGTTTTTTATCGACGATATGGATGATTCTTTTTCAGGTAAGAATGATTTCCACAATAAACACACTTATGAAAACTTCTTGAGTGCCTCACAAAATCCTTAATTTTTTAAGAAGGACATCCATGGTATCCATGAATATTGATACCATTAAATGTGTCATATGTAAAAATATCATGAATCATAAACCGCAAGGAATCTCCTAAAGTGAATTTGATTGAATGACCATCCCTTAAAAATTTAATTGCTTCAATTCCTTTCCACAATTCCATTAGATCATCATATAATGGCTCTAAACAAACATCGATTGTATCTGAATTCACACTTTTTTCCCCTGGTATAATCAATGATAGAATTAGGAAAAACAGTTTAGTTGTTAACCACGGAGGCAAGTTATAATTTATTAAAAGCATTGGCCAAGTTGACCATTTATTACTTTGATCAGACAATGGGTTCACCCCATCTAGAGCCAAACCCAACCTTATATTATGAGGATCTTGGGTAAAATTGGGCCATTTATTATCAAATTCCATCCACATCTTAGAATCAGGCACATGTCGTTGTTTTCCATCAATGCTCTTATTTTGGGCATGTCATTTCATAAGTTCAGCAATGTCTCTACACCTATACGTTCGAAGTAATTGTGGGATTAGCGGAAAGTGGCGAAGAACCTTTATGGGAACCACAATTGATTTCAACCATGTTCTATACCTCCCTTCTTGACATTTTGGGCATTTTGTCTCACTTGCAAGATTTTTTCGAAATAATACATAAACATTCACACATGTGTGGATGTTTCCATACCCTAAGCCTAGCTTAGTGATTTTATTTTTACATTGACTTCATTTTTTTGGCAATGTGGAGTCACGTGGTAACAACCGACTAAAAAATGCCAATAACTCATCTACACTCTCATTTGTCCAACCATGCACCACTTGCAAGTTAAGAATTTGAAGGATTGTTTTCAAATGACTTAACTTGCAATTAGCATACACGAGATTTAAATCATCCTCCATCAACTTGGCCCAATCATCTTTTAGACCCTCATTCAACATTCTATTAACTTCAACCCCTTCATCTAACATTGTTGCATCTTCATCTATGTTTGGTGCCACTTCAAGAATGTTTGGTACCTCTTCATATCTCATGCTATGCACTTCTATCATATCTTCATAATAATTGTTGTCCCAAGGGATTATACGACTATGCCCATGTCTTATCATATGTCGATAAATCACATTTATTTTCCTCACATTTCCACCAAGATAATCTTTACATGGACATGGATATATTTCCATATAATTCTCATCGAATATTATCTCATTATATGAATGGTAGTCATCGGTTGTCAACCTTTTTTGTTGACTCATTTTTTATGTTATGCATTCCAATATTAATTTGATATGTTAATTAAAAAATCTCAAATAATTTAGATAGTAGAAAGGCACAAAATTAGCTACGTTGTTTTTAACAATAGAAACATTGACATGGAACTAATCATAAAAGAAAACCACAATATCCTTTGAATTGGGCTCAAGTTATGAGCAGAGAATAGAGGAACAACAATCTAATCCTTTGGGTTATCACGTACATTTTGGCATCTAACTTTGTTTGTATCGAATCCCCTTCATTTATTTAATCTCTCAAAGCACAAGGTACAATTTAAGACATTAGTACCATTAATTGAGAGGAAATATCTTACATTAGAATGTGTTCACTCAGACGCTTGACCACTTATGATTTTTATGGTTGTAATATTATGGTAAATTGCATCAAACCGAAAATTATTAGACACAAAATGTATAGGAATCTCACACAACAACTAAGGCTCCCTTCCTCATGAAAATAGCCCCACGATTGGGTCATTCATGCACATGAGGGATGAGTTTGTGTAGGAGGAGATCAAAATTGGTCAATCACTCAAACAACCATCACTTAAATTATTTTCACTTTTGACCTTAGAAAGGTTCCGAAGAAGTCAATTGAAGAATATAACACATCAATAGTTAATTTTCTTAAGTTAAACTTTAGGAAAATTCAATTAGTCAACTCAGTCCAATTTCATTGTCCTCCACCATGCTATGGCGTTGCACAATGGTGGTTACCTTCCTTGCTACCAAATCTCAATAGAAAATATTCCAAACCTTACTCTAGGTCAACCTAAAGGTAAAAACAAACACTGGAGTAAAAAATCCTAGAGGGAATTCACTAGTGAATTTCCTTGGGTCATGTTTCTGAAAACACTTCCAACCATAAAAAGGTTCATTGCATCAAAGATGCAAATTTTGTAAACTTCCCCTGGAAAATATCTTGGTGAGAATTTGGAGAGCCTCAAAGTAGCAATTGAAAGTAATGCAGTAAAATTGAAATCAAATCTACACCTATCAACCCATGAGCCACACCCAACAAAGGGAATTATAGACAACATCTTGGAAGAAATTTTGCAGAATCTAGAATGAGAGTATGAGATTTTACTAGATATGTATGTAACATCTCTGATTTCAGTAAATTTGAATCTACTCCTAAGACAAAAAGGGGAGATAAGGTTCTCTTTCCTAACAAAAATAAAAAATGACAACAAAAGACCTTTGAAAATAGTAGAAATTTCCCTCAACCCAAGAGGAGAATGGAAATTTTCATTGAGTGGAAGGGAATACAATAAAGTTGGACCTTTGGACTTGGAATATCTTGTAGCTCAACCATAAAGGTCAAATATTCATATATTGAATCATTGAAGTTATGACCTAAATACCAAACTGTAGTTAGATGGATTCAAAATCTCAAAACCTCCAAGATTCAATAGACGTAAGTTGGTAACCATGTTTACCACAAGGTAGTTTGTTATGCTTTTCCAGTTCAACAAGATACAATTTTTGAAGCGTTTCTCAAGGTTCACTAGAGGAGACAAGTTGTTTTAGGATTCAACCCATTGGAAGAGTCTCTCATAAGAACCTCTCTTTTGGAGAGTATACCAAACCTTCCCTAAGAAATATGGCATGGTTCACATTTTGAAACCATGGAAAATACCTTAGGGAGAATTTCTTTTAGAGGTGTTAAAATTCAATAAAGACAAGACGACATCTCAATATACTAGTAATTGTGCACACATTCTAGGAGAAGGGACTGTCAGCTTTCCTCAACTTATAGAAACCTAATCATCCATATAAGCAAGAAGTAGATTGAAAATATATCATTGACATGCAAGAATACTTTTGGAAACACTACCATCTGGAAAGAAACTCTAACAAAGGAAAAACAAGAGGCCTTAAAGACAAGTAAATTGAAATGGAAGACAATAGAAAAAGGCAGAAGGTAATGCGGCACTACACCTATATTACTGAAGAACAATCAAAGAATAGAATTAACCCTATCCATACAACTATAAGAAGAAGGAAACATGACAAACTATTACCAAAAGAACAATCTAAGGAACAACAAATGTCTAAAGAAAGGAACTTTTGGATCTGAACCAAATTAGAAGTTTAAAAAACAAAATAAGATTTTTGGGGAGCACAAGGTTGAAGGTTTGGAAACATTAATAGAGAAGCAAGGAGAGTCTCCTTTGACTTCAAGAAGAGGAGGTAAAAAAGAAGTAGGAGAAGAAATTTAAAGATGGCCCTCTTTAGTTGGGCACTAATTTATTATCATAATTCTTCAAAAACTGCTTACAGCTAGAAAGAGATCATGAAAATCAAAGAAATAAAGAAACAAAGCTCCACATACATATGGACAGAATTAGGTATCTTGGTACCAAATACCCTTGGATCACAAAAAATGTATCAAAAGTAAGCACATCAGAGCTTGTTATCCTCCAAAATCTACCTCCCTTGCATGACAGGCATGCCCATGGATAGCGCTAAAGTTCAATAATGTCATTATGTATCTATTATATTTGATAATGGATACAGTAAAAGTTTTTTTTTTAATATTCAAGTACAAAGAAAAAAAATCCCAATAAAGAGTAAGCTGAAATTCATTTCCTTGTCTTGTATCTCTTCACAGGAAACCATCTTCAGAATCATGATTATCATTGAAAAAATGTGTTCGATCAAGTGACCAAGAAGTGGCATCCACCAGGTGCTCATCAACAGTCCACCTTGCTCAAAATTATGATGTGTAATTCAATAGACCATAATGCTAGGCATAGATGTACTTCTTAAAAATAAGTTGGGCCATATTGACTTTCGAAAATTGAATTTATTCGTTTTCTTTTAGCGATTTCTAAATTTGTAAAGAACATTTTTTCAAATTTCACCCTTGTTGCAAAGATGTTTGATTTAGTGATGGAATAATTTTAGATTTTCCACCTGGCATCAACATGAAAAGTAATTATTTTTAACACTGCAGTTCCAAAACATTTTGTACCAAATTGTAAGAGTGAGATGACTCATTTCTATTTAGAATATTTAGACAATAATCCTGAGATATTCATAACAATAAGTGAAATTCTCTAATGTAATGCTCCTTGACACAAAATTCCATACTATTTCTCTAAAACATTTCTACCAGTTCTCAATAAAATGAGAAGATTGTAAATGAGGAAAATGGATTGTATATGTATTTGGTCAAGGACATAGCTCATAAATCTTACAAGAGATAAAGCAGTGTTGCATAAATATACACTCTAGAAATATAATATCTCCCACAAATTTATGATTGATGTATGTTCATGCATTTTGTTGATTAAGGTTGGTTGTCATTGATGTCAACCCTTGAAGAAATCTCGGTAGCACAAAGGTTTGGGTAATGGAACCAATTTTGTTTGATGTAAAGATGAATCATTATTGTCTTGTCATGGTTGATAATAAGTAGAAATGGATGAACTCCAAAGTGGTCCCCTTATGGTGAAAACCCTCACAGGAAGACATTTGTGGATTGAGCTATCCTAGAAGTATGGTTAGAGAACCCATGCTTATTTGTGGAATAATGAGATTAAGGTTAGTGAATTTGTCAGTGAAACTATC
>ML781645.1:437504-457705 GCA_009831015.1 Picea engelmannii | reverse complement strand
ATGAACCAAGATCATGTTCACGTGACAATGTTATAACATTAGTAGTTCTAGAAAAGAGTGTCATCATTTAACTTAATGGAGGTTGAACAATGCCAAATTTGCAATATTATTGAAAATCCATGATGGTTCCGTTTAGAGGAGAAATCCATTTTGACGGCTCAAAGAATGGACCTGATTTATTCACAGTTGGATACTTTGTATGAGGTTTGTCCTCATGATTCTCATTCCTGGATTGAACAATCTTATGTGCTTCTAGTTCCATTTTCCATGGAACTGCAAAACTCTATTCATATCCTCATTGGGTAGCATGGACAGATACGTATGATATTTTTTCGTTTCCTTTCAATGCTTGATATGAAAAAAAAAAAAATGGTTCAATTGATATGCAGTATGGCATTGTCCTCATTTAATGTAAATTTTCTATGGATGAGAAAACCGCATAACATGTAGACATTGTTTGCCTTTTTCTGTAGGTATACTTCATATGGAAATTCTGATAACCCAGGGAGCACATCTTGTAAAAAAGGTTGTCTAATTGTACAATGTACAATTGTGTTGCTGAGGGTTCAGATGACAACGTTGAGACAATGTCTATATATGTAAGGGAATTTTTTACTACATCGTAGGCAATCAATTGTTCCATCATTTATGAAAGAAGAGGAAAAAAAACTAGAGTTGCATTTGGCACATACATGCTTGAAGGGGGTCGAGTATGCATTCACTGCAACCAAAATACCCTCAACATGTGCACATGAGAAGAATAGTTAATATATTGAACAATATAATATACAACTGTACAACAAAAAAGCTCCAGAAAATTGTTCAAGGCAATTTTTATGAGAAAAATGTGGATGAAATTGTAGATGTATACGCACAATAGTTGTCGAGCTAGCTAGTTTCTTTAGATCTTGTACTATATCTATTCACAATTTTGTTACAAATGTTTCTTGGGTTGTGTGAAAGATCCTTTCTTTAACATCTTTTTTCTTTGTTATATTTTTGAAGAGCATAAGTGAAAATTTCCCTTTATGCAATTGTTGTTCCATTGAGGAAAACAAATTTGAATAGGTGTTGAACAATTGCATTTGCAACATGGAATAATGCAATAGTTATGTAACATAACCGAGATATATGAACATCTGAAAGTAAAGGACAAAAATGGATATGAAGAAGGGTACCATTGCCTTGTCATTGTTTGAGTCTCCATCTTTTATATGGAGAATGTGTTGCGATCCAACTTTTCTCGTGAGTGTGATAGTTGCACCAATGGTTCTGATTGGGTAAGTGTCGTTGCTCTGTGAAAGTTGGTTTATTGTTGTTTCCGGTACGAAATCATATTCTGAACAAATCGAAGGAATTTTTTCCACAATACTTGTTTCATTGAGCGATATAATCCAATCACAATCTACAATACTTGTTTCGTTGAGCGATATAATCTGATCAAAATCACCACTGTCATATACTATTTTGGGAAATATATTAAAATTTGTAATGGATATCCCATTACGTGGAAATATATTTTCTACATGTTTATGGACAAGTTGTGTAGGGATAGTGAGTGTGACTATCATCATGGCTTCGTTGTCTGTCATTTCAGCATGCACAATGCATATAGTTTTGTTTTACTTGTCTAAGTAGGTGATATACACGACCATTATGTCCCCGATGAACACTTGTCTAGTTCGGCAGTTGTTCAAGCCTTCTATCAATAGTATATTAGGTGTTCTAAGTTTGGACCTCGTGACATTTTTTGAACAGAAAATGTAATATGAATGCGAGTCTGAATTATTTTTTTGTTTTATTTTTTTGGGGCATAAATGTACAAGTAGATGCACAACTTGGATGAAGCATGCAGGTCAAAGTTTTGTAACCATACTTCTTAGTCTGTGGATCTTGCACTATGTTGGGCGTTTCACTTATGCTCGTTGATACTTCTTGTGAACTGCAAAGCATGTGTTGGAGATGACATCAACATATTTATCATGCCATAGATGAATAAATGTCTTAGAATATTTGTCTCGTAAACATAGCAAGAGTACAATGTATGAATCTTTACCTTTGGACTTGTCATTGTGTTGATGCTTACAATGATTGACTACTCATGCCCATGTCACTCGTCCAAATTTTTCTGATGCAAGCATGTGTACATGAACATAAGAACGACTAAATAATCATATGCATTGTATATTGTTCATAATTTTTCTGGATGTCACATACAGGCTCGAAGGAGATGGAATATGAAATAGGGTGTGAAGGGATACTCATGAAACATGAGGACTCGACGGTCAAATTGTATGCCTTGGAAATTTTGAGTGAAAAAATATGTAACAAGGAACATAGCATGAAGGGAAGTTGTTTGCAGATCAAAGAAGAATAGAAGAATAATATTGATCCCTCCAGTCTGGGAGTCTGACTGTCAATTTGTATATCGCAGAACTATGGGTGTTGTTTGGAGGACACAGAACAATAGAAGCGCAATTTTGAACCCGTCGGCCTCGGAGCCCGCAATCGAAAAAGTGGCTAAGTATGGAATGAACAAGCCATCGGTCGGACACGTGATATAGGAGCATGATTATAAATGGGAACCCGTGAGTCCGCCAAGCCACACACCGAGACATTTTCGAAAAAAAAACTAAGTAAAACAACCAGAAAGGGAAAGTAGAGGGGAAAAAGAAAGGGGAATTCGGTTAAGTATAGAAGAGGGGAAAAAATGAATAATAGAGAGTGGGAAAATAGAAAAGGGGAGGTAAATATTCGAAAGAGGGAAGTCTCAACAAAGGCCTATTGTTGCCAAATTATTGTTTTCTAGTCCAATATTTTATCCACCTACTCGTTTTGTGTGTTTTATTTAATATAACAATTGGTATACCTTTTTGAAGATTGTACTTCATCTTCTTCTGTTGTGGCATATAAGTTTCCATTCTCTTGTCCAACTAATTTGTTTCTTTCAATGTAGAAATGCAAAAAATACAATAGACATGAAGGTAAGTTGGTATGTAGAAAGACATGTAAAAAAATAAATACAATTCTATTTATTTCAATGTAGCAGCACATAAAATAAAATTGACATGAAGATAAGTTATTATGTAGGAAGATACGTAGTATCTACATACAATAAATTAGATGCAAAGAAGTAGAACAAATATACATATAATAAATGAAATACAAAACAATGGAATATGAAATAAGAGTAGAAACATGCACCTTTGTATCTCCTCTTCTACATTAGAGGTTAAGAGTTCTTCGTCTTCTCCAGTTATTCTATTTGTTTTAATGTGGGAACACATAAAATACAATGAACATGAATGTAAGATGGTATGTAAGGGAAGACAATTAATATGTACATACATTAAATGGGAATCAAAGGAATAGAATAAAATATAGAGTTAGAAGCATGAACCTTTTTTTTTCTTGATCCATGGTTGTGGTTATATAGAATTTTTCGTAGCCAAAATATATTACAAGCCATAAAATATTAATAAGTTGGATGGTCCTAGGTGAATGATTTGGTTTTGTGAAACAAAGTATCCAAATATGCTTTGAGACATGGAAATATAATTTTGTAATATGTTTGATGTATATTTCATAATTCAAGTACAAGACAAATTGTATCATGGTTAGACCAATTTGTGTATAAGATAAAGAGGTTGTATTGTGATATGGGCACATTTAACCATATATGGTCAATAAGTGCATTTTGTAGATGTTTTATCTTAACTAAAAGAAAGCGAAGATTGTAATTGCACATGTAGTTTTCCAATTCTTTTGTTATGGAACTATTTTGTAGCATGTCAACACTGAAGTCTCCTAGAATGATAATGGTTTCCTTCATATGTAAACGGTGTAATGCATTTGAAAAAACATTCATTATGTTAGCAATGTTGCATGCAGAGCGACATAGAGATTGAATATTGCAATTTGCAATCCATGGAAAACTATTCTTGCTAGCACCATCTCAGTATCTTTTTCTTATACAAGAACATTTTGCAAAGGCATGTAGGTATGGTTCAGAGTTTGGAGAAAAAAAATGGAGAAAAATTTAAGAGGAGGGAAAGATATGCCAATTTTGTGCAATTTTGTTGCAGCTTAGACACCATTGTACCATACCTAGTCCTTCTACAACTACCTGCAGTTTTATTCTACAAGAACATCGTACAAAGGAGACAAGCTTGACATCATATTTTTCATGCGAAATACATGGGTTCGATTCCCATACGATATCGGTAGGTACTCATTCTCGTGCAAGATGGGAATATCATCGAGGGAAAGGTGTGAAGGCTGAATAATTCCTTATTCAATTGAGGCATTAGATTTCCACTTCATCACATAAGTCAAAGGATCGGGATTTGTAATGCTAAAAAAAATGACAGCCGAAGTTGATAAGAATGATGAATAAATACTTAAACATTCTTACTTGCAAAATGGAAACAACAAACAATAAAAAATGAATAGGAATGAAATTATGGTATTGAAACTTAATCGTAAATGATGAATGATAGAACCGTAGCCCCTATTGCATGTGCATGATTTGAACCCTGGAAAGTGAAGAAAACAACTTCAATTGTCGCTACATGAAACCAACCTTGGAAAGTCGAAGAAAATAAAAGCAAGGAGCAAGCAACAAACCAATGAAAAAACATGAACAGGTCCAACTACAGGTGTAGGACCTCAACCCTACAAAATTGAACCAAAGAACAAGAAACAACAACCAACGAACTAGTGAACAAGAAATAACCAGTGAATCACTAAAGAATATATGTATCTTCAATGATGACTAAATTGCATTCCAAGCATAGAAGAAATATGAAACATATCATGACCATGCGAGTGGAAATACTTAAACATTCTTACTTGAAAACTGTAAACATTAAATAACAAAGAACAAATACGAATGAAACTATGGTATCGAAACTTACTGGTCAATGATGAACGACAGAATTGCAGGTGCAATTATGGCTGTAGGACTTGAACCCTGCAAAGTGAAAAAACAACTCCAACTGCGGATGCAGGACTCCAACCTTGCAAAGTTGAAGAAAACAAAAGCACGTAGTAGGCACCAACAAGTCCAACTGCGCGTGCAAGGCCTTAACCTTGCAAAGTTGAACCAAACAAAAACAAGTAGTAACTGACGAACCAACGAACCAACAACAACCAATGAACTAGTAGACAATATATGTATCTTCAATGATGACTAAGTTGCATTCCAATCATAGAAGAAGTATGGAACATATGATGGCTATGTGATTGGTGATGGACAACAATATTGTCCAAATGCAATGCAACACTGTATGAAAAAAATCGAGAAAAACTGTACTCTGATAGACCTATTTATGTAAACATTTAAGGTTGTTAAGCCTGTTTAACGACCTCACACTATGTAAACATTTAATTTGTCAGGCATGTTTAAGGGCCTCGCGCTATGTAAAGATTTAAGCTGTGAGGCTTATTCAAGTACCTCAAAAAGAGTGTCAATGCTCAAAACTTTCGGTATGTAAACATTTCAATAAAAATAGAAATAATAAAAATATTAGAAAAAAACGTCAATGCTCAAAACTTTTGGTATGTAAACATTTCAATACAAATAAAAAAATTAAAAAATAGTGTTGATCCTCAAAACTTTGGATATCTAAACATTTAAAACATTGAGAATAGTGAAGCTAGCAATACCACTTCAAATCTATTATCCAATGAGATGATGACATATAAGGTTTTTTTATTATATAAAAAATAAAGTTTTTAGTTTTGTAGGTCGAACAATAGAGATGATGCGAAAATTTATAGTAAAAGAACATATTAATATGAAGTCAACTAATTATCGATAGCTATAGTCTCTCTACGCCTTTGGCATGGACTAATAATAGAGTACATTGCTTCATAAAATTGAAGGAGTTCATTGATTTAAGTTGAGAGAAAATGAGAGTAGACATAGAAGTGAAACTCCAAAGTGAGTTAGAGGCAATGCTTGATAAACAAATTAGATTGTTAGAATACAATATTAAGACACAATAAAGAATAGGATATAAGAAATGGAAAAACAAAAACAATCAACCCAAGGAGGAGAGGTGGAAACAAATCTCAACATGAGAGATATGATATAACAACTAGAAGAAAAACTACCAAACAATTTGGCCCTTATTAGTTTGAAAAATAAATTTATATCAAACCCATCAAAGATGAAATGAATAAGCTAATCTAGTTGGATCATGAGCATAAAAGAGGAGCCTTGAATCTCATAAGTTTTGCTATAGAAAAACAACAAAAGGATATCACACTAGCAATAGTAAAAAAAGAACTAAAAAGTAAATCATAAATTGAAACAACTTACATAGTAAAGGTCAATAATATTTATAAATGAAGAACTAGTTCTAAAAGAACAAGGTGAATGAGGGAAGGAAGTTAAAACTATAAAAAAAGCTATTAAAAATCTAAAGAATTCCAAGTAATCCCTTATTTTTTTAAGATCCAATATACCAATTCACATGTGAATGATGGTTAATCATTATCATCATCATTATATATTAATTACTTAATTAATTAACATAATTTTTTTTAATGATATTGTATAAATATCTAGCAAGAAAATTTCATTAAAAACATAAAAGACCACCTACAACACACCTAAAATAAATAAATTATGTTATGTGTAGACTATACATGAAAGCGAACCAAGATAATGGGAGAAATTTTCCATTGTAAATGAAAGTGTATTTACTTTTGTGAACTATTTTTCCGGTTAGCATTTCGTTT
This sequence comes from Picea engelmannii, assembly GCA_009831015.1. Taxonomy (NCBI): domain Eukaryota; kingdom Viridiplantae; phylum Streptophyta; class Pinopsida; order Pinales; family Pinaceae; genus Picea; species Picea engelmannii. The sequence continues at coordinate 450,958 of ML781645.1, read as the reverse complement.
TTTAATCATATTGATTTTGTTTGAATAAGATTACTATTCTAGATTTTGTATATGATACTTGTTCTTTTAAGATATCATTGATCAATGGGAAACTTTCACATCACTTTTTCAATGTATTATTATGTATTATATTGATTATTATTTATTACCCAACCATAAAAATAAGTAATGGAATTCATGATGGCTCATAACGCTTGCTAGAGAGATGTAACAAACAGGAAAGGAAAATCTCGCACAGAGATTAACTTTAGGAAAATGAGGTCGTCCTAAATCTCCATATTTCACCAAGTAACCAGTGAAATTCTTCGTAATTCCATTGGATGAATTGAGACGGAAAATACCAATCTGAAAGACCACCTCAACAAATTTGAGCAGGCTTTCATTGCAAATCCAGAATTTGCCAGTCCTTTGGCAAAAATTGTGCATGCTACCACTACAACTAAGATGAAAGTATCCTCTACCCTCCTTGCATGTTTTAGAGCCCTTGTAGAGAATAACATCAACAAAAGAATGCAGATAATTATTGAAGCCTGGAAAACATTGCAAAATTTAGTTTCCTTTGGAAAGAAGGCAAATGGTTTCCTCGAACATTTGGAGGCGAATTTAAAAAATGACTAACATTTATGTGAAGAGGTGTTGAACCATTTTTCCAACTATGTCATCAACAGATCGGAACTGAAAAGAAGAAAAGAGAAACTCCCCTCCCCAAACGACTACCAATAGGGTGCAGTGCGGACGCGTTTCATAAAATAGAAAATTTTGAAAAAAGGACAAAGGATCTCATAATTTTTTTAAACCCAGTGAGTCTAATTGGATCTCCCACAGACTCAGAGACTAAAATAAAATGTAAAATATAGGCTATAAGAAAATGGCCAATAAAAAACCACAATCAAGTTGCATCCTCCCCAGTGGAGTCGCCAATTTTGTTAACGGGTAAATCGGTAGATGTGGACATGAACTAATCCCCCTAGATCCACCTGGATCTAGAACAAAACAAGATGGAAAAATACGTTTTCCCTATATTATGATAATTGAATTTAATTACCAAAGGAGAAATAGATAACGTACCTTATGAATCACTTCCTTATGTGTTTGTTGATCATGCTTTGCTGCAATGCTCCTGTGAGATCAAATCTGTAATAACACAAATCAACTAATGTGAAAGCATCAATAGCAGAATTCAATGATAACCTAAACATGTGATCAAGGAGTCATGTAATAAAATGTCAATCATTTTATGGGAAAGAGACATGCCACCATATTATATTAATGAAAGGTAGAAAATACAATTGAATCGCCTTGATGTCGCAAGTTCCCTTTCAGTGGCCCTTCGTTCTGACACACACATACATTTGCTTCGATATTTTTTATGAATAATTCTCTCAAAAGCTTGATGGATGAATGGAGACCTCAAGCATCACTTGAAATAAGATTCTTCACATTCTTTGGCCTAATCTTTCCTCAATCTCTATGCTTCTTTATGCCTGTACCTCTAACCTTTTCCATAAGAAGCCTATCATTATATAGGAGAAGCTAAAGTGGTTAAAGAGATGAGGATGATCCCACCAAATTAGAGAAGTGAGCAGGATTGTAACCATACAGAGGCCACTTCATATTTCCAGAAGATTCCACTTCTAGAAATTGCTAGAACTTCTTTCCTCTTTTATTTTTAAAGCGTCGTCGCGACCTGACTATATATCAACCTACAGAAATCATGTGGACTAGATATAGTACATCATGCGAAAATTATAGATTTCCGCATTGTTATAAGGGAGTTGTTCACGACGGCCTTTCAAAAATGCATCTTGCGAGGGTGGAAAGAGGTTGCTTTTCTCAGCCAAAATATTATATTGGGAATCTAAACACATGTTTATGTAATCATCATGAGGGCGACCAAAATAATGTGTAACAATTATATTTCCACTTTGTCACATAAGTCAAAGGACCAGGATTTTTAATGCTAGAAAAAATGACAGTCGGAGTTGTGCAGATGACATTGGCATGCACATGGTGCAAATCCTAGTGAAAACATCAGAGGAAAATTTAAAAGCAGGAGAAAAAGATATGCCAACCTCTATGGAAGGTTTGCAGGATAAGAATGATGAACAAATACTTAAACATTCTTACTTGCAAAATGGAAACACCAAACAGTAAACAATGAATACAAATGAAAGTATCGTATTGAAATTTAATCGTCAATGATGAACGACAAAACCGCATGCCCAATTGTGCATGCATGACTTGAACTCTGTAAATTGAAACAAACAACTCCAACTGTCGATGAATCACCCCAACCTTGAAAAGTTAAAGAAAAAAGAAGCAAGCAACAAGCAACAAACCAATGAGAAAGCATGAACAGGTCCAACTACATGTGCAAGACCTCAACCCTGCAAAATTGAACCAAAGAACAAGAAACAACAACCAACGAACCAGTGAAAAAACAACAACCAGTGAACTAGTAAAGAATATATGTATCTTCAATGATGAATAAATTGCATTTCAAGCATACAAGAAATATGAAATATATCATATCCATGCGAGTGGAATTACTTAAACATTCTTACTTGCAAATTGTAAACATTAAAGAACAAAGAATGAACACGAATGAAACTATGGTATCGAAACTTACTCTTCAACGATGAACGACAGAATCGTAGGTCCAATTGTGGGTGGAGGACTTGAACCCTGCAAAGTGAAAAAACAACTCCAACTGCGGGTGCAGGACTCAATCATTTTATGGGAAAGAGACATGCCACCATATTATATTAATGAAAGGTAGAAAATACAATTGAATCGCCTTGATGTCGCAAGTTCCCTTTCAGTGGCCCTTCATTCTGACACACACATACATTTGCTTCGATATTTTTTATGAATATTTCTCTCAAAAGCTTGATGGATGAATGGAGACCTCAAGCATCACTTGAAATAAGATTATTCACATTCTTTGGCCTATTCTTTCCTCAATCTCTATGCTTCTTTATGCCTGTACCTCTAACATTTTCCATGAGAAGCCTATCATTATATAGGAGAATCTAAAGTGGTTAAAGAGATGAGGATGATCCCACCAAATCAGAGAAGTCAGCAGGATTGTAACCATACAGAGGCCACTTCATATTTCCAGAAGATTCCACTTCTAGAAATTGCTAGAACTTCTTTCCTCTTTTAGTTTTAAAGCGTCGTCGCGACCTAACTATATATCAACCTACAAAAATCCTATGGACTAGATATAGTACATCATGCAAAAATTATAGATTTCCGCATTGTTATAAGGGAGTTGCTCATGATGGCCTTTCAAAAATGCATCTTGCAAGGGTGGAAAGAGGTTGCTTTTCTCAGCCAAAATATTATATTGGGAATCTAAACACATGTTTATGTAATCATCATCAGGGTGACCAAAATAATGTATAACAATTATATTTCCACTTTGTCACATAAGTCAAAGGACCATGATTTTTAATGCTAGAAAAAATGACAGTCGGAGTTGTGCAGATGACATTGGCATGCACATGGTGCAAATCCTAGGGAAAACATGAGAGGAAAATTTAAAAGTAGGAGAAAAAGATATGCCAACCTCTATGGAAGGTTTGGAGGATAAGAATGATGAATAAATACTTAAACATTCTTACTTGCAAAATGGAAACACCAAACAGTAAACAACGAATACAAATGAAAGTATCGTATTGAAATTTAATCGTCAATGATGAACGACAGAACCGCATGCCCAATTGTGCATGCATGACTTGAACTCTGTAAAGTGAAACAAACAACTCCAACTGTCGATGAATCACCCCAACCTTGCAAAGTTAAAGAAAAAAGAAGCAAGCAAGAAGGAACAAACCAATGAGAAAGCATGAACAGGTCCAACTACATGTGCAAGACCTCAACCCTGCAAAATTGAACCAAAGAACAAGAAACAACAACCAACGAACCAGTGAAAAGACAACAACCACTGAACCAGTAAAGAATATATGTATCTTCAATGATGACTAAATTGCATTTCAAGCATAGAAGAAATATGAAATATATCATATCCATGCGAGTGGAAATACTTAAACATTCTTACTTGCAAATTGTAAACATTAAAGAACAAAGAATGAACACGAATGAAACTATGGTATCGAAACTTACTCTTCAATGATGAACGACAGAATCGTAGGTCCAATTGTGGGTGGAGGACTTGAACCCTGCAAAGTGAAAAAACAACTCCAACTGCGGGTGCGGGACTCCAACCTTGCAAAGTTGAAGCAAACAAAAACAAGAAGCAAGCACCAACAGGTTCAACTACAGGTGCAAGACCTCAACCTTCCAAAGTTGAACCAAACAAAAACAAGCAAAAACTGACGAATCAACGAACCAACAACAACCAATGAACTAATAAACAATATATGTATCTTCAATGATGACTAAATTGCATTCCAAGCATAGAAAAAGTATGGAACATATGATGGCTATGCAAGTGGCGATGGACACAATATTGTCTAAATTCAATGCAACATTGCATGGAACAATTCGAGGAAAAATGTACTGTGACAGACCTATTTAAGTAAACATTTAAGTCTATTAGGCCTGTTTAAGGGCCTCATGCTATGTAAACATTTAAGTTGTCAGGCCTGTTTAAGGGCCTCACGCTATGTAAACATTCAAGATGTCAGGCTTATTCAAGTACCTCAAAAAGAGTGTCAATGCTCAAAAATTTCGGTATGTAAACATTTCAATAAAAATAGAAATAATAAAAACATTAAAAAAGAGCGTCGATGCTCAAAATTTTTGATATGTAAACATTTCAATACAAATAAAAAAATTAAAAACGAGCATCCATGCTCAACACTTTGGATATCTAAACATTTAAAATATTGGGAATAATGAAGCTAACAATAAGACTTTGAATCTATTATCCAATAAGATGACGACATATAAGGTTTTTTTATTATATAAAAAATAATGTTTTTAGTTCTCGAGGTCCAACAATAGAGATGATGCGAAAAATTATAGTCAAAGGACATATTAATATGAAGTCAATGAATTATCGATCGCTATAGTCCCTCTAAACCTTTGACATAGACTAATAATAAAGTACATTGCTTCATAAAATTGAAATAATTCAATGATTTAAGTTGAATGAAGATATACTTGTTAGTATGCTAAAGGTAAAAGTGTCACATAACATTCCATATTAGTATAGATTGCAATAAGTAACATGGATTCAAATGCAAATAACAATACTAAAAATATAATATATAGATATAAACAAAATATAAAAATACAATGTCCACACATATGAAAAACATATAAAATTTAAATAAAATGAATATAAAACCATATAACGAATAGAAATGTCAATAAAATTTTATAAAATGCATATAATCAAAATTGATATATTTTTTTAATTGAATAACAAATTATTAACATATATTTATTTTAACTTAAAATCTATTATATACGTCGAAATCTTACTCTTTAAAAATTCAAAATTCAAAATAATAAAATTTACTTTAATAATTTTTATATATAATATAAAGAAGTTTATTTTATTTTTTTTTAATTAAATTTTATTATATAATATAAAAATTATATCTAAAAATAAAAGATTAGGATAGAAAAAGGAATATACTCTTGAAAAAAAACTTGCATAAACAAAGTCGCATGAGAAAAAGCGCATAAGGCATTTCAAACATCACGTCCTTCCCTTTATATTAATAAAATTAATTGATTTGTAATTAATTTGTTATTCATTTTTATATTAATAAAATTAATTAATTTTTGTTATATAAAATAAAAAATATTTAAAAAAAAAGGTGATTTAGTTCAGCTATATATTCTCAAGTGAATTTGAAGAGTTTATACTTATAAGTGCATTGAATTGGAAGAATGGAGAATAGGTTTAAAATTTGAATAGTGATTTGTTGCACTAGGTAATGCCGGTGCATAAGTTTTTTCTCTTATTTATTTTCTTTTTCTTTCAATATTAACATTTCATCACACATCTCAACTTGTAGAGAGAGGTTTAACAAGTTATTCTAGAGAACATTTCAATAAGTAAAATAGTCATAAAGAGGCCTAACAAAGTCACTCTAAAGAGTTTGCATGAACATATAAAATTATTAGAGAAAATGACAGTAGACATAGAAGTCAAACTCCAAATTGAGTTAGAGGTAATGCTTCACAAAAAAATTGGATTGTTAGAAGACAATATTAAGACACAATAAATAATAGAATATAAGAAATGGAAAAACAAAATCAATCAACCCAAGCAGGGGAGGTGGAAGCAAATCTCAACATGAGAGATATGATTAAAGAGCTAAAAGAAAAACTAACAAACATTTTGATCCTTATTAGTTTGGAAAATAAATTTATATCAAACCCATCAAAGATTAAATGAATAAGCTAATCTAGTTGGATTATGAGCATACCAAAAGAGTCTTGAATCTCATAATTTTTACTATAAAAAAACAACAAAACCATATCACACTAGCAATAGTATAAAAATAACTAAAAAGTAGATCATAAATTGAAACAACTTACATAGTAAAAGCTATAAAAAAACAACAAAACCATATCACACTAGCAATAATATAAAAAATACTAAAAAGTAAATCATAAATTGAAACAACTTACATAGTAAAAATCTATAATATTTATAAATGAAGAACTCATTCTAAAAGAACATATTGAATGAGGAAAAGAAGTTCAAACTATAAAATAATCTATTAAAACTCTAAAAAATTCCAAGTAATCCCTTACTTTTTAAAGTCCAATATACCAATTCACATCTAAATAATGATTAATCATTATCATCATATATTAATCACTTAATTAATTAATATAAAAAAATCTAATAATATGCTATAAATATATAGCAACAAAATTTCATTACACCTACACCACACATAACACCGCCTCTGAATGTTACATCAGCTAAAATATATTATATGAAAATCAAATGAAAATTGATTCGTTTACCTTGTTACTTAATATTAATGAAGAATCGACAAACTCAACCGCGAATGCTTTTTCTCCCGTCAGGCGTTTTCTTCCATTTCTGTTCACTGTCACAGACGCTGGTGATGATTCGGATTTATTCTGGGTTGTGCTGGTCTCTAGTACTTTTATCTAAATGAGTGCATGGAAATGAAAATTGATTAGCTTGTCTTCTTCCTTAATCCAACGGTCGAATCCCGCCCATCAAAAAGAAAATTGATCAGTTGTCTTCTTCCTTTACTCAACGGTTGATTAAATAGTAATTGGAAACATTTCCATGTTTAATTTCTCCCCAAAAATTCCAACGATGGTTGGTGCTGATTCCAACCGTCGATTTTCTCTCAGGATTTCTGATGGTGATTGCAACTTTATATTTTGTCTCTGCACATATCCAGAAATATTCTGGTTGTGATAGTGAAATAGCCCATGCCAATCTTTAAAGTGACGTGTCAAAGAAACCTGTGAAGATGAGAGGACCCAGAAACTTGGAAGACATACAAAATATTGGAGAAATATGGAAATGCAAAAAAAGAATGCACTCGAAGAGTAGTAGTGAAGAATGTGAACAAGTGTAACATGTAATCCTTGAAGGATACGCCAAGGCAGCTGACAAATGAAACCTACCTCTTCTTTCCCCTAAATGCAGTCGATGCATGAACGTGGAGAGCTGTACAAAAATTTGCAAGAGCCCAGTACATGTCCAAATAATCTGCGGACCTTTTTTAGGGCAGTCATAAGGTTGTAAGGAAAAATAGACACTCTCTTTCCAGATGAAAGAGAAGAAGGGCACTGTTTAGTTTCTGAGCAACAAAAGTATTTTGGACTTTTGTTTATGAAATTTTTTTAATCTATTAACCAATAAAATAATTTTATATTTAAAAAAAATATATTTTTTAATTTATTAAATATTTTTCTATTAATTAATAAAATAGATTTACAGATAGAATAAATATTTTTCAATTTATTAAATAAAGTTTTTTCAATTTATTAAATAATTTTATTTCAAATAAAATAAAATAGTAAAAGATATTTTCAATTTATTAAAGAAAGTATTTTTAATTTATTAAATAATTTCATTTCAAATAAAATAGTAAAAAAGTGATGTAAAGTCAATTTACATTACTTATAAATTTCTGTGTGAAGGTTTATTTAAGTTTTTTCAATTTTTATAAATGGTTGTCTGTAGTTCTTTTCAGATTCAGGTTCCTATTCTAAGTGAGAAGTCATATGATTCCTAGTACATTCGGATGAAGACAATTTCGCGTTCTGAGGATTTATGGACTTATCCCGAACTAGTTGATGCTATAGTAGAATTGGCTCTCTCTAATGCTCACCGTGTTTTGCTGAAGGAAAACAGGAAGAAGGATAATAAAGCTCTTGGATTAATCCAGCAAGGCTTAAATGAATCCATTTTTATGAAGATTGCTAGTGCTGGATCTTCGAAGATGGCTTGGAACATTCTTGAAACCTATTATCAAGGGGTGTCCAAGGTGAAGATAGTCAAGTTGCAGAACTTGAGAAGGGACTTCGAAAATCTGAAGATGAAGGATAATGAAAGTGTTGATACTTTCATGACTCGGGTGATGAATGTTGTGAACCAGCTCAAGTAGTCTGGAGATGATATTGAAAATAAAAGAGTTATTGAGAACGTGCTGAGAAGTTTGCCCAAGAAGTTTGAACCTGTTGTTGTACCCATAGAGGAATTTAAGGATTTAATTCTAATGCAAATTGATGAATTAATTGGTTCTCTTGTTGCTCATGAATCTAGGATATCTAGATATGAAGAAGGATCCATGGAGCATGCTTTCAAATCCCAACTGCATGTTACCAGAGGCACAGAGAGAGGAAGGTCTTATAATCATGGGAGAGGAGGTCGATTTTCTAGCCCAAGGGACAACAGAGTTGAATCAAAGTCTGAGCAGAAGTCCCAGCAAAATCATCATAATTTAAGAGGGAGCAGCAACAAACCCTGACAACAAGAAAATCAGAGATATGATAAAACTAAAGTGCAATGTTATTATTATAAGAAGTTTGGGCATTTTGCTAACAAATATTGGAAGAAACAGGCAGATGCTTGAAAGCAGTCTGCACATATTATAAATGAGTCTGAGGATAATCAAAATCCTGTGTTTTGACCTGTAATGTCACTTAGGAATGTGCAAATGATATTTGGTTTTCGGATAGTGGTTACAGTAACCACATGACTCATAATAAAGACTTATTTTCTTCCATTGATACTAGTATTCAGTCTGAAGTCAAACTGGGAAATGACTATAAGGTTACAGTCAATGGTAAAGGTATAGTTCTAGTTTACACTAAGAACAATAAGAGAAGAAATATTGATGATGTTTACTTTGTGCCTGGTTTAAAATGCAATCTTATGAGTGTTGGGCAGTGGTTGGAGAAAAAGTACAGAGTGTTCTTCAATAACAAGGTATGTACTATCTATGATAAATTACCCAGCAAATAGTCGATTGCAAGCATAGAGATGACCAAGAATATAATGTTTCCACTTGTTATGTGAAATGATTTGAGTGGTTCTTTGAATGCTTATAAAGCTGGAAGTTTAGATGAATCTTGGTTATGGCATTTGAGATATGGTCATTTACATTTTGGTGGCTTAGATTTGTTACAGAAGAAACATATGGTGAAGGGGTTACCTTATATTCAACAACCTGCAAGCTCTTGTGAGAGCTGCATACTTGGAAAACATTACAGAGAGAAATTTGTTTCAGGTGTTTCCTACAGACCAAAACCTCCTTTGGAAATTGTCCACATAGATTTATGTGGACCTATGCAAACACCTTCTTTAACTCGTGTTTATTTTATGAGTTTCATTGATGATTTCAATAATAAGACTTGGTTGTATTTGTTGAAACAGAAGTTTGAAGCCTTTGATGTTTTTAAGAAATTTAAGTCTATGGTTGAGAATGAGAGTGGTCGAACTATTAAGATCGTCAGGTCTAACAAAGGAGGTGAGTATAAATTGAATGAATTAATTGAATTTTGTGGTCTTCATGGAATTAAAAGACAATTTACTGCTCGATATTCTCCACGACAGAATGGAGTGGCTGAAAGGAAGAATCAGACCATTATGGATATGGCTCGAAGCATGTTGAAAGAGAAGCATATTTCAAATGAATATGGGGGAGATGTGGTTCTTTGCTCTGTTTTTATCTTGAATAGAAGTCCGACCAAGACCGTGAGGGATCGTGTACCTCAGGAAGCCTCGGATGGTAAGCCTTGTAATGTTACTCATTTCAGAATTTTTGGATGTGTTGCATTTGCACATGTACCTATAGAATTGAAGAGGAAGTTGGATGAAATAAGTGAGAGATGTATTTTTGTTGGATACAGTGAATATTCTAGGGCATATAAACTCTACAATCCCATCACCCAGAAATATGTAATCAATAGAGATGTTCAATTTAATGAAGATGAAGCCTGGGATGGAAGTATTGACAAATCAATTTCAGAGGGAGTTGTGTTACCCCATGAAGATGATGATGGAGCTGAGCAGGATGAAGAAGATGAAAAGATGGTTCCATATGCACATACGTCTGCAGCAAGAAGTCCAACAAGGCTAGCACTAGATTTCAACCCATCTCAATTTAGAATGCCAAGAACTCATGAGCGTGGTGATCCATCTGGATATGGTGGACATCAATGAGATTCACAGGTAAGTAGTGAATCAAATGCCACTTTAGCTTCATTAAGAAATAGATTTAAAGAACAAAAGACTAGAAGCTTAAGAGAATTGTATGATCAAAATGAAGAAGTAAATTAGATTTCAAATTTTGCATTAATGGCATGTGATCCTGTAAGTTTTGATGAAGCTACTAAAGAGTATGTCTAGATAAAAGCAATGGATGAGGAGATTGATTCCATTGAAATAAATTACACTTAGTATATTATTCATTTACCTGAAGGTAAGAACAGTATTGGTGCTAAATGAGTTTATAAGACTAAATTGAATGCAGATGGTCAAGTTGAAAAATACAAGGCAAGACTTGTAGCTCAGGGGTATAGTCAACAACTCGGTATTGATTACAATGAAACCTTTGCTCCTGTAGCAATGATTGACACAGTGAGGATGGTCTTATCTATTGTAGCTCAGAATAAATGGATCATGCATCAGATGGTCTTAGCTATGCCTGCTTCTTGAATGGATATTTGGAAGAAGAGGTTTATGTAAGACAACCTCCGGGTTATGAGATTGATAAGCACATAGATAAAGTTTATAAGTTGAGGAAAGCCTTGTATAGATTGAAGCAAGCATCCAGAGTTTGGTATAGAAAGATTGACGAATACCCAATCAATGTTGGATTTAGCAGAAGTCCAAGCGAACCAACTCTGTATACAAAAATAGAGCAGAAAGGTAAAATTTTGATTGTCTGTTTGTATGATGATGGCCTGATTTTTCTGGAGATCTATCTATAGATGATTTTAAAAATGCCATGAAAAAAGAGTTTGAGATGACTAATTTAGGTTTGATGATTTTTTTTTTTGGAATTGAAGTGGATCAATCTGATGATGTCATTTTCATTTGTCAAACTAACTATGCAAAAGAAGTGTTGAAAAGGCTTAGAATGTTGAATTGCAAGCCAGCTGCAACACCAATGGAAACTGGTATTAAACTGAGCAGGTATGATGAAGGATCATATGTTGATCCAACCCTGTATAAGAGGCTAGTTGGAAGCCTTATGTACTTAACAACAACCCGACCTGACATTATGTTTGTTGTGAGTTTGATTTTCAGATTCATGGAGACTCGGAAGAGTACTCATTGGCAAGAAAGAAAGAGGATCATGAGATATGTTGCTGGAACAACTAATTTTGGTATCCCATACACATCAATCTTAAACTTTGAGTTGATCGGATATACTGATAGTGATTTTGCAAGTTCCATTGATGACACGAAAAACACATGGGTATATTTTTAGTCTTAGATCCGGAGCAGCAGTGGCATGGACATCAAAGAAGCAACCCATTGTGACTCTATCTTCCACTGAGGCTGAGTATGTTGCAACAGATACAACTGCATGTCAAGCTATATGGATGAGAAGGGTCTTGAATGAACTTTTGCATGACCATAACAATGCAACTCAAATTGTCTCTGACAATAAATTTGCCATTGCACTATCAAATAATCATGTCCTTCACAAACATAGTAAGCACATTGATACGAGATATCATTTCATGATAAATGACAAAAAAAATTATGTTCAGGTCTCAAGAACAATTTGCAGACATATTTATACAGCCTTTAGGAAATTAACTGTTTAAAATCCATAGAAAAAACATTGGGGTCTTAAGTTGTAATACATTGTTTACAACAATTTTGTTTCACATGTTTTATTTTGTTTTTTGTTTTGAAATGATTAAGAGAGAGTATGTAGATTAATCATTTCACCTCATGGATAGTGGCAGATGGGTGGCCGTCTTCACTCTTCAAGACTCAAAGATTTAATTACTCTAAACGTGGTCACCTTAACCATTCAAGGCAACCTAATTTTAACATCACCTTGATTAAAATCCTTTAGAAGATCGAAGGGGCAATTTTTTGTGTTTAAATAGAGTCGAATTTGTAATGAGAGATCTTGAAAACATTTTTGAATGAAATTGATTACTTTGTATTTGGAGCTCTGCTTTGCATTTATATTTTACTGAGTTTGTAAACTCATTTATCTCTTGATAAAAATTTGTTTTTGAATAAACCAGTAATTTCTTGTTTTTACCTATTAGAAATCAGGTTTTACATTTATCCCAAAATTATTTGTTGGAGCCTATATGATTTGAAAAATCATTTTAATTAAAAGTTTGTTATTTCGCATTTCTGAATTCACTTATTAAAAGTAGGTGGAGTTCCTTTACTTTACCAAACACTCAGACCCGAAATTGTTGAGCCCACACCCTATTTGCATTTCAAGACAGTCACAGTGTCATTTTGTTTTGTGCGTCGGGTGTTAGCAAACCCCAAACCCTGAACTCCACTCTACCTGGCCCCACCCACAGTTTAATCGCATTTCGCGATTTCGGCAATCAGTGTGTGTTATGTTTATGTGTTAGGTATTTGTAATCGCGGAAACCCTAATGCCGATTGACCTCCGTTTTTTAAAATGACCTGGATAACCCTTCTCCCAATTAAGTTCGATGCCAATGAATAAACTTTAAGGTGAAATATGAAATTTATAATAGTTGAGGGTATGGGTCAAACTCATGCTAAAACACAATTTTTCCCTAAATGAAAACACACTACAGTTTGTATGTTGTACAACCGAGGATATACAAATTTAACATTTCGCAGATATAAATTTTATTTATATTTTTACGTGTAACAAGGTGTAATATTTTGGACATTATGCCAATGATATTTTTAGGGATCATTGGGCCTAACTAAGAGATATCAACTATAACTATAAGCTATGATTTTTTGGGGATCATTATGCCAATGAGAAAAAGGATTTTGGAATTTA
>ML781645.1:374191-390330 GCA_009831015.1 Picea engelmannii | reverse complement strand
CAATTAAGTTCGATGCCAGTGAATAAACTTTAAGGTGAAATGTGAAATTTATAATAGTTGAGGGTATGGGTCAAACTCATGCTAAAACACAATTTTTCCCTAAATGAAAACACACTACAGTTTGTATGTTGTACAACCGAGGAGATCCAAATTTAACATTTCGCAGACATAAATTTTATTTATATTTTTACATGTAACAAGGTGTAATATTTTGGACATTATGCCAATGATATTTTTAGGGATCATTGGGCCTAACTAAGAGATATCAACTATAACTATAAGCTATGATTTTTTGGGGATCATTATGCCAATGAGAAAAAGGATTTTGGAATTTACACAACTTTCCAACGGGATGTGCCCTTCTTCAATAGTCTTTTGTTCCCCGATAGTAATTTTTATATCCCTTTAATATCTTCACTTGAGTCCACAAAATCAAGCCCCTTGTGTATGTTGGCTCCCGATTAAACAACCTTCATATCATTGTCGTATTATTTTCAACGCTATCATGCTTTCCAAATTGACCCTCAGTATCGAAATTCAATTAAAAATTAGATTCGACGGAATTGTTCTTCGGAATCGTTTCGAATTGTTCTTTGGAATCGTTTGAATCTTAATCTAAATTTAGACTTGTAATTTGTTTTAAACTTTTAAATTTAGACTCGTAGTTTGTTTAAAACTACATTTTCACCAAAAACTTATACAGAAAACCTAAAAAACTACAGGCTGTACAGGAAAGAGAACCAAGATACCGGGACACGTTTCCCATTGTAAATAAAAACTATGACCTATTTTACTAATTAGCATTTCATTTTTGTTATCATATTGAATTTGTTAGAATAAAAATACTGTTGCAGATTTCGTATATGGTAACTGTGCGTTTTAACATATCGTTGATCAATAGGATTTATATTTGTCTCATCAACGGTTTTTTAGTTTTATATTTTATTTTTTCAAGATTACAAAATTATTTGCAAAAATAGATTTATTTAGATTAAAAATATCATTCATTGTTATGTTTGTTTAGTTTAGGGAATATATTTGCAAACTAAGTTTATTTTATAATAATAACAAAATATTACTTATATGTTAAATTATTTAAAATCAAATTTAAATTATTTAATGCATACTTTAATTTTATATATGGATATTTAACATTATTATGATAAATTTGATATTATTATTATATATGGTCATTTGACATTATTGTTTTAAAGTATATATGTATATTCTAATAAGCTACAACATAAGTGTTTCAGAAGGTGTTTCAACATAAGTGTTTCAACAATTGTTTCAACATAAGTGTTTCAACAGACAATAAAGAACTATTACATCAAAAACTTAAGTGAACCACTCCTTCATCATAAACAAATATTCATATTCTCTCCTACATCAAATTTTTCAACAAAATAACTTCAACAAATCATTCCCTCCTACAATAAATCAACCAATACTTTTGTACTAAAAATTCAATAACATTCTACAACAAAACAATACACAACATAAGGATTTAAATGGAGTTTTTGCAAAACACTCCATAACATAAGGATTTAAATGGAGTTTTCAAACTGATATAGAAAACATAGTAATTACAACATCAAACTAAAACTCACATTGCAGCAGAAAAATAACTTCAACAAATCATTCCCTCCTATAGTAAATCAACCCATTTCTTTTGTACTAAAAATTTAATAACATTCTACAACAAAACACTATTCAACATAAGGATTTAAATGGAGTTTTCAAACGGATATAGAAAATAGAGTGTGCATGCTACAACAAAATAATTACTCTATAATAAATACTAGCACAGCCACAATTACGTGGTTGATTAATGCCGAAAGGCATATTAAAATGAAACGTCGCCAGCACAGAAATGAAACGAAACACGTCCAACAAGAAATGCGGCCACCACTCTGCGAATATCTTAATATTTTTTAATCAGGTAGACGTGGCAATAAGTTAGTGAACACAGTAATTTTTAAACACGATTAGGTAAATGTAAAAAAGTAAACATATAAACGGATGTCTTTATAACAGCTCGGAAGTTAATGGATGAAATCAGAGCCATTCATTTATTGTGACGACTAAGAATATTCTAGGCATATTTAATTTCGTCCATAAAAAATGTATTAAGAACTAAAAACCTATTAAATGTGCCCATTGTCAATAGGTGTACGCCTTTCAGCGTAATGAACATTAACATGAGTTTACAAACTCATATTCAAATAGGAACATAGTATAACAAAATTTCATTATCATTTTTTTGGCAATGTCTCTCAAATCAAAATTACATAGATATATGTAGATGCAATTAGTAGTTTGACTTGCCCCTTTGATGTGCCTAAATCATATTTTGGATTTTCTGAACATTGATGGTTCATTGCCTCTTTGAAATTCGATTGGTCAAAACTGAAACGGTGTGGTGGTGATAAATATTCGATCATTAAATGGCTAAGGGGGTCAAGGGGGTGGAAACTCTTCAAAATTCGATCAGCTCAGATAAGTCGTCTTTTGGGCGGTGGAATGATTAATTTTCTGACTTTCTCCCCCTTAATTATTTCACCCAAAAAAAAAACTTTGCAACATTGTTACAGTTCACAAACCCCAATGTTCTTTCTGTGAATTTCAAATCTTTCCTTTGCTAAGGGATTTGTAAACATGTCTACAAACTGATCTTTAGATCTACAAACTCTACAAAAATTTCATCATTGTTTATGAGATCTCGAATAAAATGATATTTTGTATCAATATGCTTAGTTCTATTGTGGAAAACATGATTACTTGACAGAGAAATGGTTTATCTATTATCACAAAAAATATGAGTTGGTTCTTCTTGTTCATGCAAAAACTCAGTCACAATCCTTCTCATCCACACAGTCTGACATGTAGCTTCTATTGTTGCAGCATACTCTGACTCAACACATGATAAAGTCACAATGAGTTGTTTCTTTGAATCCCATGCTACAACTCTTGATCGAAAGCTAAACACATATCTCTAATGTTCCCCAAATTTACCAAACAATTTTTTTTTTCTTACGGTCATTAACTTTATTTCTCTTCGAACAACTTATCTCGAAAGACCTATTGTTATTATAAATAGGTATTTTTCGTCACTATCAACTTTTCAAGATTTATGTTTTCGAGTTATTGACATAATTAACTAACATTATAACTGATTTTATCTCTGAGTTATTTCCTATTGCACATTAATCATATTCTCAAATGGTCAAGATTAACTTTGTTATACCCCAGCCTCTCAGATTACCCACATATCTAAAATAAGGATGAAGGATAGTAAATCCCCACTAACATTATAATCCTTTACACATATCTATATACATGTATACATATTAATGTTAGATTCACAGAGGGAGAACCCCACTTGAATTACATAAAAAATTTAAGCGTAGATAATAGCCATATCATACAAGTCTAAACGATGTGGAGTTTAAAAATTAGATTTGTATGCTTAAAGTTAAGGTTCAGTGCCTCTATCATAGACTTGAAACCTTTTGTCTATGCGCGCTCTGATTGATTCTAAGTTCATGGGTGATAGCTACTCTTCACTACCCCGTTCATTCATATGCCCTTTGGGTTGTTCCCTTGTGCTAATGCATGATTGCGGGAAAGAGTGGTTTCAAACAAACCCACTTTTCTCCCTGCAATCCTCCTCGA
This sequence comes from Picea engelmannii, assembly GCA_009831015.1. Taxonomy (NCBI): domain Eukaryota; kingdom Viridiplantae; phylum Streptophyta; class Pinopsida; order Pinales; family Pinaceae; genus Picea; species Picea engelmannii. The sequence continues at coordinate 386,655 of ML781645.1, read as the reverse complement.
GCTGACATGTACCCTGTCACCAAAACAGTGGTTGAAAATTGCGGCCTACTCAAGGAAAAATTATCCTTCGCACAAGTTTTGGCTCCACAATTCTCCCCGTCCATCGATCTCATGCCTATCGATGTTGCTTCCAATCAACGATTGTTATCAAACTCCACTCTGCCCTTCTTTCCTTTTCCACGCATCTCCCCAGATTCCCACGATATGTCAACACGTAACTCCCCTATGGATAAATGACTATTGTTGACTCCACCTTTTCGACCTCCAGTAGTTTCAACTCTCAACTCTACTGTAATGTACCTCAAATTTGCCATAAAAAATATAAAATAAAATTCTATGGGACATTAATCTCCAATTTTATTTTATATATTTGTTGGTAAAAGGAGGTAATCTTCATTCCTTTTATAAATATCTGTGAGGTATCTTATGTTCTGCCCATCACATGATTCCATTTCCACACGAGTCTAACTTACTTTGGATAGAAAAATTATATGGATAATCTCCATAATTCTATTAATTTCCTTCACTCTCAAACTACACTCATATATATATATATATATATATATATAGTAGACCATACTTAGGACTTATAGTCCTAATCTCTCCTTAAACATGATTTTCTATGTTTGTGCGCAAGACTATTCAATTTGTCTTTGAAGTAAAATTCATATACCACACATAAAGTCACAGGGTCGGGGCTATACTCCTTGGTAGAAAATAAGTGGCTCAATCATAAGTCACTTGGCACCACTTTTGGTATGGTCCAAGTTATTAAGGATTCCCTTATGGATTATTCATATTTGGTGATCCCCTAGTTTCCATTTGCATAAAATAATTCGGGTAACAAAATTCCACACTAAACCTTATTTAACTCTGTATTGACTAAACGATGTCTCAATGAAGTCTTGATTCAAATGATAGGTTAACTGCAATGAAACAGTGGGAGTGGACGGGTCCCAACTAGTCGTGTCACAAAGGGACTAACATTAACTATGTGTTTTTTTGACAAGGGAAGAAACGTTTGCTCATCAAAAAGGAGTTAAAGTTCTATGCATTTTCCATTAAGGGGGTACTATGTGTGCGAGTTTCGATGGTCTCACCTGTCCCTTCCTCCAATATCATCACACCCATTCTTCCCCATCACATGGTGAGACCCACCTTTGTACCCTCAACATTTAATATGCATCACAAGGACTTCTCTTAGGGTTAAGCGAGTTTTTCTTTTGTCATTGTGAAGCCCCCGAGATGACTTTGCGTGTTATTTTCTCAACAGAGGATATTGGCAGTTTGGAGTTCTTTACCCGGTGGAATAGACAATGTACTCGTCTTCCCTGGTAAGTTTTAAGATGTTGTTGTATTTAAAATATAGAGTGGAACTTCGAAAATCGTTACAATGAGAGAAATATTCATTTTGTAACTCTTGTTATAGTTTTAAGTTAAATCTTCCCCTTATCGTCATTCCTTGAGTCTTTCTGGGTTGTTCCCATTTTTGGATAAGTTGTATTATTCGGTTGTTTCCTTCTCAAACTCTCTGAAGGTATAGGCATTCCACCCCTTTCTCTCATTTGGAGAAATTTGCACCTCCATAGTTTCTTTGTGTGTATTTTAAATCCCGGGGTTTCGTTATTTCCCTATTATTGTTATTCTTATATGTCGAGGCCTCATGTTAAATCTTTCATGAGGCTACACGGGGTCTTAGTCTAGGGTTAAATGTTTCACATGGTGTATAGCATAATACATTGCATGTTCTTTCTTTCTCTTTGTAAAGGATGAATCCACCCTTCTGAAATTTGCAATAAACCCTTGGTTGGTACTCACACATATAATGCCTCCTTAATGGTTATTACATTCTTGTCTGGTACAGTTAAAGGAATGTGACTTCTATGTTTTCTAATAGTTCACTAAACAAAATACTCTATGGCATATAATGTTTGAGTTTATGGAACATCTTGAATTAATTATATTTCTTACTGTCATTATCGTGGTCTGCGTGTAATTTACTCCATTTGAATTCAACAAAAGATTAGCTTTGTATTTATCGTTGACTTATAAATACCCTCTGAAATATAGAATTGTCGGTTCAGAAAGGGTTTAATCTCAATCTTTACGTATAGCATTTTTTTTCTATTTAACGTTTACACTATGCCTTCGGCCTACTCTCACAACATGTCTTATACAATTTGTATGTTAAATGTTAGCACTATTGATTATTTCATTTCATAAGCAATTGATTATATGATTTGGTACCAACACTAATGATGGGACCATGTTCATGCGAGGGTACCCATCAGGAATTCCTTGGACCACCCTTCCCTCGGCCAGGATGTCTATCCAACTAGAATGCAACAAGGAAAGGACACAAGTCTTCATGTCATAAGTTGAGTGCCACTCTCGAAAACATTGTTGCTATCATTTATCGTTATGTTGGAATTTCCATTCACTTTAGTTTCACATATTTTACTAATGTTTTAAATGGTAAATCTTTGCATAGATTTCAACCACACATAATTATGGATGTCGGTTCCTATCCTTCGCGCAAAAGGTATTCGGGTTATGTACCCAATAACTCTCAAACTTAGCCTTCCCAGTTCTAGGAATGAAGGCCATGGTTCCATTCCATTTTTTTTATTAATATGTGAATTTTTTTCCCGATTTCTGTATCATTTGGTTGAAGAGTAATCCTATTTTCATTTTGATATCTCTCTGTTGGAAGAGATCACAATAATTGTGTAAGGTTGGACACACTTGGATTTTTGGTCTGTTTGGATTTTGTATAACAACTTTAAGGTTTAATCCACGTGATTTTTATTCTTGAATACTTGTATTTGGAATCCAAAGGTTTTTAAACGAAATTGAATCCAGTCTTAATGGTACTATGGTTCTTTAATTTTACCTTGGTTGTTTGTAAAGAAGGCATATCATCCTGTATACTTCAAGAAAAATATGTTCTTCAAGTTCTATTTTGTTACTTATGTATTTTTGTGTTCAGAAGCTTCGTTTCATTAGAATTATCATTTTCTTTTAATTCCTATTTATTTTCCATAAATTCTATGAAGACTAATTAGACTCTTTGTCTTCCATTATATTTCAACACCTATTGGAATTGAAAATCGAAAAATCTATAGACATGCGTGTATGAAATTAACTTCAAACTTCCAGAACTTATATTTCTTCAATTCGAACCTCAACTAAGTTGAAAATAGAATATTTACACTCATGTACAGGTATTAGGTATACATAATTATAAATAAATATATATGTATATAACCCTATACAAATGCTTATTCTTTCCATGCACCGATATTGTAGTAGTGTTATTACTCTGTAAAACTCATTACAGTAATGTGAAAATGTATAAATCATTAGTTCTTGTATACCTTTCAGTATTTTTGAAGTTGAAGATGCAGAAAAAAGACTCATTTGAATTGATTTTCTTGTACTTATAAAATTAAACATAGGGTTCCTACTATATGAAATTGGAAGTCATTCTGAAGATGGCTCTACGTGTTATTTTCTCAACAGAGGAGACTGACGGTTTGGAGGTTAGTCTTAAGATGGCTCTGTGTATTATGGGTGAAGGGTATCATGACAATATGGGTGACGAGGGGAATCCAATGGGGTAAGTCCCAAATAAGGGGGCTGGAAATGGGTTGGGTCAATGATTTTTTTTTTGTTGAAAAATGATAGGTATGACTGCGATGAGGGAGAAGAGAGGAATCCAATGGAATAGGGATCAAATAATGGTGTAGGAAGGATCAATACTCTTTGAAGAATATTGCAATGTTGAAAATCCCAAATTAGTAACAGGAAAAAATGTGTAGTAATTTCACAACCATAATGCAAGAGGTAAAGTTGCAAGATAATAGATCTTGTGTGTTCTATTTTCATTTATGTCCAAAGGGTTAGGATATTCATGGTTTCTATAGACAAGGGTTTAACCTATTCTATATATATTTGATATACATGTGGGGTTCAACAATAGTACTTTACCCAATATCTCAGGGCACCAACTAAGGAGGCTATACTATTCCCTTAGTCGTACTACCTAACTACCGATGTACTAAGGAGTATCCTCATGAGTGATTTTTTCGGTGTCACTATAGCAAGAAAGTGGCCTATTGGTTTATCTACAAAGGGATTTAGGATATCTAGGCCAATCCATATACAAGTTTTGTCTGATGCGCTACCACTCGAAGGGGTACCAACAGGGGTTACAAGGGTTCCCAACAATGTGTGCTTAAGTACCACTTGTAGTGTCTGCGTGTATGCTTCCTAGACCACATATTTATGCATTGAATGACATATATCTGTAGCTTTAAGACATTGGAATATGTCTCTTCCTTGAAAAATTAACCCACAATTTTATGCCAGGGAAAGTGCTCTCATAACACTTGTAAAGTACCATATCTATTATAATAGAAAGAAATTAGAAATATTGCAATAATAACAGTGGAACAACACAATAGATGAAACCACAACACCAAAATAATACATTTGTTGATAGGAAACAATTTTCCCTTGTCTCTTCGAGGGAGAAACCTCCAAATGTTTCCACTCTAAAAGCATCAAGATAGATGAAAAATAATATAATGATTCAATATGGATCATATCTCGCCATTTAGAGAGGATTTTGGTCCCCAAAATATTTATTGAATGAGTTGAGGAAGTTTTTTCTCTACCTTCTCCCTCAATTACTACTTTACTTTTCCTCGAAGTTGTCCTTTCAACACAATATTCCAAAGTTCATCCTACTCGTATCTTGTAGTTCTGGACTGCTTTTGAAAAAATATGTCCTCTACCAAACTCTTCTTGAGAATCTAGTGCTACATCCCCTATTGAAGGTAGTGTTGGTTTTGGAGCCTAATTATCTTCCTTATTTAGAGGTTTTTTTTTTTAGCTTTGTTTATACCCCATGAATAATTTACACCCCAAAAGACTGCACACCCCTCCACGTGGGAGAGTTGCAGGGGGGCTTGTCCCCCCTATGGAGTATGGGGGAGCGATCCCCCGGCTGGGGGGTCCAGGGGCAAGCGGGTCCCCGATGGAGGTTCAGGGGACAACGTTCTCCGATGGAGGTTTGGGGGTGAAGCTCCTGAAGGAAAAATTTCCTTGTAAATGTATATTGTAATTTCATAGTAAATATGTATTGTTCATTGTAAGGTTGCAGATTTGACAGTAGAAATTATGTTAGGTTTTTTTCCCTATAAGGAAACCCTCTTTTATGAGGGAAATGTATTGTGGCTATGTATCATTGCTAATATTGTATTGTGAGAGAGGAGACTGTGAGAGAAATAAGAGGAAGTTATAACAGGTGTGTTGTGTCTTGTATCCATTTATTTGTTGGATAATAAAAAGGAAGGACCTGCCAATTTCTGTGGTGGACGTAGCCCACACTGAGTGAACCATGTATATATGTGTCTCGATTATATTGTGTATCTTATGTGTTTTATTTCCGCATTTTTTTTATTTTATTTCTCCACGATCCTATTTTTTCTACTAACTGGTATCAGAGCTAGAACTAACTCATAGGAAAAGAGGGTTCCTAGTTCAAGTGGGAGAAATGGTGGAAGATCAAATGTTTAGGGTCGAGAAATTTAACGGACAAAACTACCAGTCATGGAAGAATCAAATGGAAGATTATTTTTATCAGAAGCATTTATATGCCCAAGAAGATGATCTATAGGAGAAGGTGAACATGCAATCCATAGCTCGACTTCTGACCAAAAACTCTCCTCAGGGGCGCAAATATGAACAAGGGTTCACCATTAGATTGGGTGACCAAGAAAATGGGGATCCAGACCGGGGTGACCTGAGAGTGGCCAAGAGGTGTTGGCGATCTCAGATTGACATCTGGGGATTAGTGGGAGAAGCCTAGTGCAACCATGGAAGAGGGTGCACTCACTTCATTCCCACAAAGAAGAAACCAGCAAGGGCACAAACCCCAGTTGGTGCGCCCTCCCTTCTGCATCAGAAAACTCGAAGGAAATGATTTTCTCCCTGAGAGAGTGGCTAGATAATGAGATAATCTTTCTCTCAGAGGTGGAAGAATGGAAAACAAAGTCACTAGGAGGCAGCCATGAAGGAAAGCGCACTGGTTATTCTTCAGAAAACCTAAAAACTAAATTGTCGTGAATGTAAAATGGAAACTCAGAAAAGAAAACAACCAAGACACATGGCTTCAAATGAAAAGGTAAGAATGCTTTATTTTAGTCCTGGTTCACCTTATATACCAAGGGAACCATTTATTTTACATATATTTAATTACTCATCAAAAGGTGAAGAAGTGTTGCACCTAAGTGATTGACTTGTGTGCTTTAGGTGGGCGTTCCCCTAGGTGGCCTCCTTGGCCCAATACCTCCCTGTTTAGATCTGGAAGCATCCTGGCTTCCATGAGAAGATGCGGAAACTTGTTGTGCAATACATCAGTTGTGATCCACTTTGCCTGAGTTGGAGTTTAGCCTTGGTGGGCTACCATATATGAAGTGTAAGTCTGGTGTGGTTTAGAACAACTTCGAGTGTCTAGTATAGTGTCTTTGGCGAATGGGAGTTGGAAATTAGGAATGTTGTCCACTGGATGAGTGATGGTGACTGGTTCTTCCAAGAGGGAAGGCTCAAACAAATTTAAGTGATTTACATTAATGACATTGTGGATTCCCAGTTGTGGTGGAAGATCCAACCTATATTCATTTTATCCAATCTTTTCAAGTATTGTATACGGACCATATCTGATTGGCAGAAGCTTGTGATGGTGGCCTTTGAAGAGCTTCTTATCCAAGTGTAACCAGACTTGATCCCCTGCTTGAAAGGCAATGGAGGTTTTTTTTTGCCATGGCACTACTTGGCATGATCTTGGATGCTTTGAGTGTTGATGTGACTACACTGTGGCGTTGTGCAATTTGTTGGAGAAATCGTTGAGCTGACAGTTGTTCCTGTTGTTGATGGAAGGTACCTTGAGGAGCCCAAGTGAGTGGAAGCTCGGTTGGATATGCTAGTTGGAAGCCTAAGTAGACTTCAAAAGGTGAAAATCATGTAGAAGAATGTGTTGCCTTGTTGTAGCTATACTGGATAATGTGTAAGTAATTGTCCCATTGTTTACTGTGCCCAAAGTGAGTTCGGAGAGCATGCACCAAGACTCTGTTGAAAACCTCTGTTTGGCCATCCGTTTGAGGATGGAATGCAGTAGAAAACTTGAGGTGGCACCCCAATAGTGCCCATATGGTCTTCCAAAATATACTGAGGAAGCGAGAATCTACGTCTTAGATGATACATCTTGGGAGGCCAAAATGGGGCCAAACATGATGGAAATAGAGTTTCGTTGTTTGCAATGTTGTACTGGTTTTTGTGCATGGGATAAAAAGTGTCATTTTGTTGAAGCGACAAACCACTACCCAATTTGCATCATGTTTCTTTTGGGTTATTGGAATTCCACTTAGGAAGTCCATTGAGATTGACTCCCAAGGCCGAGAAGGAAGCGAAAGTGGTTGATACAACCCATGCTTTCGGTTGGATGGATTGGATTGTGAGCATAAGGCATAAGATCTGGTAAAATTTTCAACTTGAGGCTGCATGGAAGACCAATGAAAATGGCGTTGTAGATGTTGGGTGGTTTGTGTTGTCCTGAAGTGGCTACCATAGGCTGAAGCATGCGCTTCCCTGATGAGAAAGAGGTAGTCTTCTGAGTATGGAACGCATAGAAAATTCAACTTATATAGCCACCCATCTCGAATAGTGTAGTCTAGGAAGGGGGTCTGATTGATCACTGTGGGGCTTTGCAAAGTTTCCCAAATCTCTCGAAATTCAGTGTCAGTAGCATATTGATCTTTCCATGTGTCATAAGTAGCACAATGTACTTCTAGAATGGAAAGAACTGGGGTGGCAGGTCGACTTAGCAAATCAACCATTTTATTAGAACTCCCTTTATTGTATATGATGACTAAGTGAAATTGTTGAATGTAGGAGGCCCATTTAAGATGCCTTTGTTCCTGAATATTCAATTGAGATTTGATGAAAATCAAAGGGTGGTGGTCGGTATGTAGAATGGTTTCTTTACCCAACAAATAATGCCTCCATTGTTTCAGTGCTTGCACCAGACTATAAAATTCCTTGTCATAGGTACTCTAATTTTTCTTTGCCTCGGATAGGGTTTCAGAGTGGTAAGCAATGGGATGTCCTCCATGTTTAAGTACTGCACCAATATAATATTGTGAGGTGTCAGACTCAATCTTGAAGGGTTGGGAGAGGTCTGGAAGATGTAAAACAGGGGATGAGCAGAGGGCATCTTTGAGCTAAGAAAAGTGAGTAGTTTCTTCTTTGGTCTAGATGAATGTAGAAGAAGTATTTGAGAGTTGATGCAAATTTCGAGCAAGATTTCAAAAAGAGGGAATGAACTTACGATATAAATTGATGCCACCCAAAAGGATTTTCAACTCCTTAGCTGAAGAAGGTAGAGGCCATTGTTTCAATTCTTGGATGCAAGCTAGATCTGGTTGAATACCCTCTGAGATGACCAAAAAACTGAGATAGGGGACTCAAGTTTGACCAAAATATGATTTCTTCTCTTTGACTTGCAACTTGTGTTCTTGGAGAATTTGGAGAACTTGTCGGACATGTTGCATGTGAGTGTCCCATGTTAGACTGAAGATGAGAATGTCATCTAAGTAGATGACCACAAATCGACCCAAACGTTCCTTGAATATGTCATTGATGAGCCTCATGAAAGTGGTTGGGGCATTGGTGAGACCGAAAGGCATGACTTTCCACTCAAAAACACCAAATTTGGTCTTGAACGTTGTTTTCCAAACATCATCTAGGTTCATTCGAACTTGATGGTAGTCGGCTGTCAAATCCAATTTGGTAAACCACTTAGCTCCTTGGAGGGTTTCGAGTAGTTCCTCAATCTAGGGAAGGGGGTAACGGTTTTTTATTGTGTCTTTGTTCAAATCTCGTTAATCAGTGACAAGGCACATTTCTGAGGTATCTCGTTTAGGGATGACAAAGGAGGAAGAAGCACAGGGAGAAGATGAAGGTTGTATGTGGCCAGAGTTGATGAGGTTGGTTAGTTGTATTTCCATTTCCTCTGTTTCTGTTGGGACCAACCAGTAAGTAGGGGCGTTAGGTAAGGCATATCCATGGATGAGATGAATGGAATGGTCAATGTGGTGGCAGGGGGGAAGTCCCTCTGGAGGTTGAAATACCTTTGCGAACTCATGAAGGAGGGGAGTCATAGTTTCAGGAACAGGGTGCGTTGTTATTTTTGGTGTTATTGGGTGCACCAAACAGAGAGAGACACATTGGTTTAAGTGTACATGTGGGATTTGTTCTTTGGTAGAAGGGGGTTTGGATTTTGCTGCAGTTAAGATATAAGTGTGGCCTTCTTTGGTAATTTTGTACTGGCGGGATTTGGCTATATAGATAGCATTTCTTTGGGTTTGGTATGGGATACCAACTAGAAAATACGCAAAATATCTTTGAATTGGCCTATGGAGAAAGTGACCAAACAACGCTTGGAAACTAGGAGGCAAGGGCCATCCTTTTGGACCCATCCGAGTTGATAGGGTTGCGGATGTGGAGTGGTGACAAGATTAAGGCAGTTGACAAGGGATTGAGACACCAAATTTGTCTGGCTTCCATTGTTCATAATCAGTAAAGCCAACGTGTTTTTGATTTGGCAGTTATGGGTGAAGAGGGGTTGGGTGGATGTGTTCGAATATTCCTGGGTCATTAGAATCAATGAGGGATCTACTTCTGTGGGATTGTCCATAGGAACTTATTTGGTATCTTCTACTTGGGAAAGTGCAATGAGCTCAGTGAGTAGAGCTTTGTTGGTTTTTAGATTTTGGAGGATTGGACAATCTAATGAATTGTGTGAAGTAGTTTTTTGGAATGAGCATCACTGTGTCCTTGTAGTTGTATTGGGTGTGGGGTTTTGAGTCCAAGGAGGTGGAAAGCGAGCTGAGGGATGGGAGCTGGATGGTTGAGAGGTGGAGGGTTTGGTGTAAGGGTGGGATTGAGGAATACGACCTCTAGGAGCGACTTTCCTTTATATAGCCAAAGATATCTGAAATGTTTTATCTAAAGTTGGATTTTCAAACAACTCTACTTCTCGACGAAATTGAATTAATAAACCAGCCACAAATTTTAATATGAGTACCTCTTCCGGATCTGGAACATGAAGTAAGAGGCGCATCTTGAAGAAGAAGTCTATGTAGCCTTGCACTCCTTGTGAAGGGAGTTGTCGAAGTTTGTGCCATTTGATCCATGAGAATTGCACATACCCAGGTGGGTAGAAGTGATTTGTCAAAGCTTCAAAAAGTCAAGCCCAGGTTTCGATGGGTTGCAAAGTAGAGGATTTTGGAGCATCCCCAATCTCTATAAAAAATGTGGTCTTCTCTTGCTCTGTATCCCACCAAGTTTGTGCCAGCTCTTCTAATTGCAAGGCGACAATCTAGAGTTTTCTTTCCTCGATAAGGCTTGGACATGTATTGAAATAGGTGGATAGGCTATGGATCCAAGAATCCACCATTTCACCATTCATTTTCCCAACAAACTTGGGTAGTTGGATTCAAGTGTCCAACCAGAATGGATCTAGATTGTTTTGTTGTTGCATTCTAAGCATCTCATTAAGGACAGAGGCAAGATCTTGGATGGGATTTGATGTGTTGGAATCTGAGTCTACTACCAAAGGATCTTTGCGTGGAGGCATTGTGAGGCCAGTTGAAGAGAAAAGGTTCCCCTAGATTGCAATGCTGAACAAAGGACTCTGTTTTGAGAACTGAGGAATCAAAACCCTGAGGAAATGGATCTTGATCTGGTCTAGAGGGAGAGATCTGTATTGTTTTAGATCTATGGAGCTACTCTATGTGGAAATGGAGATGTGGGCACCCTTGGGGTTTATGAGGTCTGTGGATATTCTTGCATAAAATGGAAACCTTGGAATGGGAAAACTCTGGATTATTTCATGAAAACCCCAAAAACGTTTTGGCTCAATCTTCAAGATCGAAAGATTTTCCATGGATATTGAGGCTCTGATACCAATTGATCTTCCCAAGAAGGAGATATACAGTAGAAGGTGACCACGCAAGCCATAGATGAGCTTCTGACCAAAAACTCTCCTTAGGGGTGCAAATCTGAACAGGGGCACACCATTAGTTTGGGTGACCAAACAAATGGGGATCCAGACCAGGTTGACCTGAGAGTGGCCAAGAGGTGTTGGCGATCTCAGAGTGACCTCCGAGGATTAGTGGGAGAATCCCAGTGCATCCATGGAAGAGGGCGTACTCACTTCATTCCCACAAAGAAGAAACCAACAAGGGCGCAAACCCGAGTTGGTGTGCCCTCCCTTCTGCCTCAAAAAAATCGAAGGAAATGATTTTCTCCCTGAGAGAGTGGCTAGATAATGAGATAAGATTTCTCTTAGAGGTGGAAGCATGGAAAACAGAGTCACCATGAGGAATCCATGAAGGAAGGTGCACTCGTTATTCTTCAGAAAACCTAAAAACGAAATTTTCGTTAATGTAAAATGCAAACTCAGAAAAGAAAACAACCAAGACACATAGCTTAAGAAGAAAAGGTAAGAATTCTTTATTTTAGTCCCGGTTCACCTTATATACTAAGGGAACCATTTATTTTACTTATATTTAATTACTAATCAAAAGGTGAAGAAGGGTTGTGCCTAGGTGATTGACTTGTGCGCCCTAGGTGGGGTTCCCTTAGGTGGCCTCCTTGGCCCAAGGATCTATTTTTAGCATTGGGTGGAATAGAAAAGAAGTTGATGGCCATGAAGGATGAAGAATGGGAGGTTCTTAACAGAGAGGGACTACGATCGATACAACTCAGATATATTCTCTTGGTGGATCTCATTATTATGTTACTTTTATTGATGGTGCAACTAGAAAAACTTGGGTTTATTGCATTCAACAAAAATATGATGTTTTTGATAGTTTTAAGAAACAAAAAACTTTAGTTGAGAATGAGACAGGAAAAATGTTGAAGTTTATCAGATTAAACAATGAAGTTGAATATTGCAACAAAGAGTTTGATTATTATTGTTCATACCATGGGATTCATAGAGAGAATACAATTCCAGGAAGACCACAAGAAAATGGTGTGTCAGAAAGGATGAACAAGACAATCATGGAGCATGAAAGGAGTATGAGATTGTGTTTCAGTTTTCCCTTACAGTTCTAGGAATATGCTATAGATATCATTGTTTACTTAATAAACATAGGAATTTCAAGTTATTTGTATCGTGGAATTCCAAAGGAGGAATGGGCAAGTAAAAAGGTAAACTATTATTTTTTGAAGACTTTTGACTGTGAAGAATGTTGGACACACCTACCACACTTAGAGGGGGGGGTGAATGAGTGTGGGGTTCTTTTTCCCAAAACTTCCCTCTTGCACAAAAAACTCATCAATTAGCATTCAACATTTATTCATTACCCATTGTTGTCATTTATAACCAGTTA
>ML781645.1:331195-364910 GCA_009831015.1 Picea engelmannii | reverse complement strand
GCGCTTATAGCGCTAGCCCTTGCATGTCGGCCCCCGCACCCGGTCTCATCGGCGATTACATAGGCCCGTGGCCTAATGTTTAAACCCGCGCCCAACGTTCCCGGTTATATGGCAATGGAAACGGTCATATCGTGGGATTCGCGTCGAGGGTCGGGGCTAAGCCCCGGCCCTTTTTCCCGCCGGCCGAACCCATAATTAAATTCAAAACAATTGAATACCGTTTAAATAACAAGAAACTCCGGCCGACGCCATGGCTAGCCCAATTGTGTGAGTCCGTTGCCGCCCGGGGAGGTCGCCGGTTCGACCCCCGACCGTGCCATAACATATTTTTAAAACACATAAACCGAGCCAATAATGGGGTGCCACGTGGCAGCCCAGGATTGGGCCACATGGCACCCTTACCCACCAATGTGAGTATGCCACGTGTCGGCCTGTGATTGGCCCACGTGTGCCGCCACATCGAATCTGCCGTACGCCACGTCATGCCACGTCATCTGCCACGTGTCTGCCCTGTCATCTGTCGCCGTACTGCCACGTCATCCTGCTGACGTCAGCATGCCACGTGTCACCCTGTGAGTGGTGACACATGTCACTTTTTTATTGGTCCATCCATACCCTAAAAACGCCAAAATCACCTGACACGTGTTGCGTCCTGGTGATGCCACGTGTCCTCCGTACGGACCTGCCACGTCTCGCGTCCCGATGCTGCCATGTGTCGTCATCTCCGTCTGCCACGTGTCGCCTTCTGATTGGCCCACGTCAGCTGTACGGCCCTGGCACATCAGCTGTACGGACTGACACGTGTCTGTACGGACTGTACGGACAGGTACAGTCAGCATCCAAAATTTGCCTGTTTGGCTCGACGGACAGAATGCGATATCTTCCTCATACGGACTCTGTTTGCGATAAAAATTATACCACCGGAATCAGGAAGACGAGCCGGACGTCATGGTGTTGGTTTCGTCGGATTCCGAGCACTTTCATTTTTGAGCATTTTTCAAGCCCTATCAGGCTTCTGGATCTGTTTTCAGATCAACACCCAAGAAGAATGTACACCCATCCTCGCAGGGGAGTTGCAGGGGGGGATTTCCCCCCCTGTGGGGTCTAGGAGGTCGATCCCCTCGACTGGAGGGTCCAGGGGAAAGAGGGCCCCCGAAGGAAAAATTTCCTTGTAAATGTATATTGTAATTTCATAGTAAATATGGACTGTTAATTATAAGGTTGGACATCTGACGATATAAGTTATGTTAGGGATTTTTTCCATAGAAGGAAACCCTCTTTTATGAGGGAAATGTATTGCGGCTATGTATCATTTTGAATATTGTATTCTGAGAGAGGAGACTGTGAGAGAAAGAAGAGGAAGTTACAATGTGTGTGATGTAGGTTGTATCCCTTCTTTTGATGGATAATAAAAAGGAAGGACCTAGAAATTTCTATGGTGGACGTAGTCCACACTAGGTGAACCACGTATATTTGTTTCTCTATTATATTGTGTATCTTTTATTCTTTATTTACGCATTTTATTTTATTTTATTTCTCCACAATCGTGTTTTCTCTAACAGGCACGACATTCTCCTCCTCCTGATCCAACATGGAGGGATCGTAGAGTTTGAGATTCCCCACATTCACTACTGATTAAATGCACATGTATGGGGGTAGAATGATTCTGTAGGAATTATCTTCCACCTTTTCCAATACCTCAAAAGGACCATACCACAAAGACTCAATATTCTTACTAGGACCCTGTAGCCTTTCCTTATTCATCTATAATTGTACTCTCTCTGCCACTCTATCTCTATTTTTTGCTAGTCTTAGCCTTGTACTTCTCTTGTGACTTCGTCAGTGTCTCTTGTACTTGCAAATGGATCTTCCTAATCTTATAAAAAAAAAATCTAATTTTAATGCATCTCCTATGAGATCTTCCCTCACTCCTTGTTTTCCATATCCAGCATCTAAGTTTGAAAATGTGACTTACCAGTAGAAGTGTGGACTACTCTATTATAAGAGTGTTGTATATAAATCATATCTCCATCCCAAGTCTTTGAATGCCTCTAATTGTAACCCCTCAAAAGATTCACCAAATTCTTGTTGACTATTTCCGTCTACCCATATTTCTGTGGATGGAATGTTGTAGACCTCTTCAACTTAGTGTCCATATTCTCCCATAATGTAGTCCAAAATGCACTGAGAAATTTGGTATCATTTTCTAAGATGATGCTCATTGGTATCCCAAAGTGCACCCAGACCTATTCAAAGAGAAAGTTTTCTACTTCCTGTCCCTTTATGGTCTTTTTAAAAAGAATGAGAATGAAGATTTTGATAAACTTGTTGACTAGAAAAAATAAATAGTCATGTACCTTGAGTGTGGTTGGTAAACCTCCCACAAAATCGATGGAAAATCTTTCCCAAGGTCAAGTGGGTATTGGTAAGCGATCGTATAGACCTTGCGTCTTGTTGTTAGGTTTGATGGTACAACAAATTAAACATCCTCTAATATATCGTGTTATATATTCTTGCATTATTTGTCGATACACATGCCTATGTAAGCTAAAAACTTTCTTCCCAACGTCAAAATATCTTGCAACCTTGGAGGTGTGAGCCTCTCTAATAAGTTGCAATCGTTCACCTTTAGGAACATAGAGCTTGTTGAGCTTGTAGAGTAAACCATTCTAAAAATGATAGTTAACCTTTCCATCACCTTATTCTATATGAATTTGGCCTTGTAGTTGTAGAAAGACCTCCTTGAAGTCCTCATTTTATATGCATTCCTATTTGTATGCATCATGGTTAAAATCATCCATGTACATTAGAGTACCCAAATATGTAATATTGGATGTGGGTGGTCATGAAAGTATTTCTTCTAACTTATTTTTGCTACCCTTCTTATACTTGATGACTAGATAAAATTGTTGTACAAATACCATCCACTTGTAATTCCTAGTTTATTCTAGCTTACTCTCATCTTGCAAATACTATAGTGATTGTTGATCTGTGTGGATGATGGTTTCCTTTACCATTTTATAGTGCTTTCACTTTTTGATATCTTGTACCAAGGCATAGAGCTCCTTGTCATAGGTAGGGTAGTTGACAACCACTCCATGAAATACTTCTAAATGATAGCAGGAAATCCTTCCTCCCTACATCAATATTGATCCCATATCATACCCACTTGCATATGTCTCCACTTCAAAGGGATTCTACAATTTTGGTATTCCAAGCATTCGTGTTTGAATGATCTTTATTTCCAGCTCATCAAAGGCCTTCTGTTGATTATTCCCTCAATAGAAACTCTTAAAACTGGTTTTTATGGCATGGAGTGGTGCAACTACAACTAAAAATGAAGCTATGAACTTATGCAAGTATTGTGTTTCCCCCAAAAAAATTCAACTTCATTAACATGTGTAGGAATCGACCATTTCATGATAGCCTCCATCTTTGCAGGATATATCTTTAGCTCCCCTCCACCGATCACATACCCCAAATACACCAAGGACTGCTGAGAAAACTCACATTTCTTGAGATTGACCAGTATTTGGTGCTTTTTCAGAGTCTCTAACACCTACATAATATGTGTTATGTGTTCTTCCCAGGTAGCGTTATAAACCAATACATCATTGAAATAGACAATAACAAATGGATCTAGATAAGGATATAGAACACCATTCATTAATCTCATAAATGTAGTTGATGCATTGCATAAAACAAATGACATAACCAACCACTCATACAAACCTTTCCTTGTCTTGAAGGATGTCTTACAGGTATCTTCTTCTTTGAATCATACCTACTGATATCATGATTTGAAATGCATCTTAGTGAAGTACTTGGCATGTTGCAACTGGTCCAACAGATCATCTATCCTAGCCAAAGGATACAGATTCTTCAGTGTAATCTTGTTCAATGCCTTGTAATCGATACACATTCTCCAAGTCCCATCCTACTTAGGAACAATTATGATGGGTAACCCACAAGATGAGATACTTGGTCTAATCACACCTTTCTCCAACAATGGATGCAACTGCTTTTTCACTTCATTCGCTTCTAGACCATGTTCACAATACAACCCAATATTCAACCATGGGGAGTCTGGAAAAAATGATATTTCATGTTCCACATCCCGCTTGGATTGTATCCCTTTAGGCTCCCGAAAAAATCCAAATGTTTTTTCTTCTCTTTAGTACACCCTTCCATGGATGTCTTCACTAGAACTAATCAACTTCTTGGCTTGGTTGGCACTTTCCAGTGAGATATTTGACTTGATTTTATGCATGTTGACAATGTAGGACTTCCATCCTTGATCAATAGGTATTGTTTGGCTCTCTACATGAATATTCATCCCTCATATACATGTAAGGGATTCCAAACACTACTCCACATTCATCAAGGGGTACTACGTCCAATTCCACTTCATCAATAAAATCAACACTTATAGAAAATTTAATCTTACACTATTTCATTACCTAAATATATATGTATTCTTGTTTATCCAACCCAATGGATAGAGGCTAGGGATATTGTGAATCTCTAATCCAAGATTGTTGACCATACCTGCTACTATGATATTCGCATGTGAGACAAAGTCGAACATAACATCTATCTTGGTCTTCTTGACCTGAATCTTTATGTGGAAGATATTGGCCATCTTCTTCTCTTCTTGGTGATCAAGGCTACTCAAATTCATCTCCTTGTGTATGAATGTGTAGAAAATATTTTCATCCACATTTGACATACTTTCAACCTGACTGCTCAAATATTTGGCTAGAAGGTTATTTTTCTTTCCGTACTTCTTGCAGTTCTTCAGGTTTAGTTTTGGACGTAGTTTACAACATTTTTCCTCGGTGTGGCCATAAATGTTGCAATGATTTCAATGGTTCTTGGGATCTTTACTATGATGTGCAATGGTTTTTTTCTTCTAATATTTCCCCCCTTTCCACTTCTTCTTCCCCTCCTTGGAATCTTCCTGGTGCTCTTTCTACTTTGAACCACTTAGATGCCATTTCTTTTGGCCTATGTTTTCGAGGTACTATGCATGTACACACAGCTAATCCATTTTCCTTGGCTTGGAGAATCACATGCTTCCATAGAAGACTGTGTAAACCCCCGAGACACTTAAGGAGTACATTGGGGTTCTTGGGAGAGATACACAACATGATGACCATATTTATGAACTCAATGGTGTACTCTTGTACACTTTGCCCTTTCCTCTTCCAGAAGTAGTGCCACTAGATCCATTGGTCCTCTACATACTCGATAGGGTAGAATTGGGACTTGATGAGGGTTTTGAATTCCTCCCACCTAGTTACTGGTGGATCAACCTCTAGCCTAAGTGTTTCTGTGTGTATTTCCCACTAGGTTAAGGCATGTCCCACTAACTTCAATCTAGAGAAAAATAACTTATGCACTTCATCTATATGGTGAACACTAAAATAAACTTCTGGTTGTTGCAACTAATAATTTATTTTTAATGGATAAATCTCACCTTGGTATGGATTTATGTCCACTTTCGCTTCCATATTGAATAAGGATTGTGAATGGTTTACAACACTCGAACTCGACTACTCTTTCTCAGATTCTTTCGAAGATTCCTTTCCCGAGTATTCTCGATCTCTCGATTTCCCCTCTGATCCGATCTCTAAGGTAGATCCTCCATAATCTTCGAACGGTTTGAGTTTTCTTGCTAGATCCACCGTGAGGAGGTTCATATTGTGATTGATATAGAAAACTTATGCTTCCATTCGCTCAAATCTCGAGGGTTATTATGAACATAATCTTCTTCCATGGATAGGGTTTCTCTGACTTCTCTTTAAGCTGATTCCTGGATCCTGCACCTTCCCACAAATACCAAAACGAAAAACCTTCTCTAATACCAATATGATCTGTAAACTTCCGTGGATATTCCAATGGAATAGTTTCTCACAATAAATTTGATAAATAATTGAAATATTTATTATTAATTTATTTTTCCTTTAGATTTTCAATACTTAGTTACTCATTTTTATGCTTATGCACGAAATAGATAAAATGTGGAAAATAGAGAACAATAAAATACAATAACACCATCCATAGATAAACACAATATATGACTTGATAAAGCTAATATGGGATAAAACCCAACTAGAAGGTGAATTTGTTTTGCTCTCTTTTCTTTGGTATATAAATGATGCAAGTACAAAGAAAGAGACACTCTCTATGGATTTGTCTTTGACCTCTAGCCTGTATGGCTGCTACATAATCTCCCATCCTCTATCATGCTCACAGAATACCACTCTTAGATGTTTTTCTCACCTATGGGACAAGATATAATGCAAAATAATGGAACCCCTTCTCCTCCTAGTGGCCTAATATTTAACATATCCCGATAGCCATATAGGGTTAGGTTTCTGACTTCCTTAACCCTCAATTGTGATAGGTTTTTGGACCTTATAGAATATTGTTGAAATTACATACCTGGCTAACCCCATATGCATGAGTAATGGGGTTGACGTGGCATCCTCTCGTACCATGGTGGTCAACAAAGTAGGTCAGATTGCAGGAGGAATAAATTTTGCATATGAACTTCGATTGACGCACAATATACATCACTGAAAAGGTATCATAGTGTAGAATACTATCAAGGGGGTGGGCACAAGTTTTAAACACTAGAACCCCAAAAAAGATCATTTAATGCCTCAAAATGGCTTTGGAAGGTTCGAGACACCAATTTTCCAAACTCAGACGTGCCACTAAAATGGCCCTGCAAGATTATTCCTCCAATTGTTTCCAATATAAAAGCATCGAGATAGATAACAAATAATATAATGATCCAATCCCGATCACCATTGGTTACATATTGTTCAATTGGCTATTGAGTTGGTTGTAAGCTTCTCAATTCATTGTTCAATTTAGTTCAATGTTCAATTTGCTTGTTGGAAATAACTCAAGAAAAAATATTTGTTTGATGATTTTAAATTAGTTAGATACAATTTATGATATATATCTATTTTATTTGTTTATACTTGTATGAACTACAAGTAGCATTGTTTTTTTTGTTAATTTTTTTTATTTTTCAGATTCCATGTGATACAACAACATTAATCACATAACAACATCTATGTCATATTGGATTCTAGAGTGTTTTTTGGTGCAATGATACGAAACCTTTCTTATTTTCTATTTATTGTAATGATAAAAAACCTAAAATTACAAAATATCATTTCATAGAAACAATAATAGTTTTGTAAGTTCATTAGTAATTATAAAACATAATTTTATCTTAAGCATAATTAGATTTATGTTCATAACATATTTAAAGAGAATAATAATTTCACCACCCAAACTAAACCTACTTTACAATTTCCTATACCTAAATAAATCTAATTAGTAATTTTTGTTTTCACATTATATCTTATTATATCTTAAAAATGCATAAGTTGAAATTTCCCTGAAAATATGTACTTTTTAAAGTTGACAACTACTTTTCTATTCTATTTTGAATATTTTGCAAACTTTACATATTTTGCAAACTTTACATATGTAATACTACCACAAGTTAGAAATATTAAATTTTTATAATACCACCGCAAGTTAGAAATGTTAGATGTTTTTTTAAAGATATTTAAAATTAAATTGTTAAATGACATATCAAAATTTCTTATATACTTTCTAAGTTGACAACTACTTCGCTCTTTTAATTTGAATATTTTGCAAAATTTACATATATGATGTGGCTTTATAAATTAGAATGTTAGATATTTTAAGTTAGATTGTTCAATGACATAGGCACTTTACAATTATTATAAATATGCAATATGAAACATTTCCATCAATCGATCCTGTATGTGTATGAAACATTTCCATCACTCGATCCTGTATGTGTATAAGATATTTACAACGTGTAGATTGATTGGTCTTGATTTGACTAACAACAGGTTTAGGTTCATGGTTCGAATTGTTAAGGAGTTCATAGTGAACATATTACTTTATTATTTCGAGTTATGTGGAAAACGATTGGTCCATCCTTGTAGTGTGGAGCATGGAAACCTGAACATGGGAAACTTTACCCATCCCTCCTTCGTATGTGGGACATGGGGAATTTCAGCAGCATTGTTAAAAAAATTGAAGTGTATAAATGATTTGTAATCTAAAGTTAATTCTAAAATCTAATTTGTGGAGAATAAATTTAAATTTAAGTTTAAAATCTAATATGTAATATGTGGAGAATAAAGTATAAGTTTTATTTTATTTAGTCATTTGTGAAGAATAAATTTAAATTTAAGGTTTTATTTTATTTAATCATTTGTACAGAATAAATCTAAATTGAAAAAAAGAGATTTGGAATTGTCTTGACATCAAAAGACAATATATGTGGAATTTTCTAAATATCAAAGATAATTTTTTGTTGATATCAATTGGTAATGTTATTGAGTGGTATTTAAAAATATGAATACTTTGGGGTTTATATATATATATATATATATATATATATATATATATATATAATTTGGATGGTTAAGTTTAATGTACATTAACAACATTGAAATATTTCTCAAACTTTGGAAATTTGATGTAGATAACAATTTAAAAAAAATATTCTGAGACTTTACAATATTACAAGATAACAATATGAATACCATTTTTAAAACAGCATATAATAGTAACAATATGACTTATGCATAGGCATTATACAATCACTACTTTAAAACATATTAATATTTAGGATGAATAAGAAGTTCAATGTACATCAAAAACATTGAAGAAATTAAATGATTATGACAACTTCAAAATAATATTTAAAATTTCACAATATAATACAAGACAAAGCTATCAATACATAATATTAATATAATACACTTAAGAATTAAGATTCCAATAATAACATAGCTATACACTTAACAATTAAGATTCTAATAACAACATAGGTGTAATGTACACTTTGCAAGACAATATTTACAATAATACAAAAAACTCCAATAATTCATAATAATTCAATATACATTACATACAAGAAAATATTAATGTCTCACTCATAACAATGTCTCCCTCTTAAATCATAATATATATAATTAAAAAAAAAATCATACAATAATGTAGATTATAAATAAGAAATTCCCTACATAAAACATATTGAAACAAGTTAGATGTATGCATAAGAAAAATTCAATTTAGAATGGATTTATATTATTTCATTTGAATTTTGTTTAGGTAATGTCTAAATATTATTTGGATAATTTAAGTAAGAAATAAATCTATACTTATTAAAAGTATTTTGATTTAATTAAAGTAAAAAACATTAATAATTTAACAATTAATCATTATGTTTTTTTTTTTTTTTTCTCAAATCCATTTTTTATTAAAATATAATTAAGACAATAAATTATATTACTAAATGTTTATGAAAAACAATTCTATCCTCTTCAAATCATGATTATTTTTTATAAATCAAATATAAAAAAACAATACAGAAATAGATTGTATTTGCTTATAATTCACTCACTCATTGATCTCATAATTAACATGCTTAAGGCAACACCCTGATTTAATTGATCCAGATTTAATTGAGTTCTCATATTACATTAAATATTTACAAATATTTGTAGTTTGTGTTAACATTTGTTAACATTTACCTTCAAACATTTTGAATGTTATAATAAATATATTTTTCCTCCATATTCTTTCTTTCATCAACTTTGGAGTTTCCATTGTGGAAATAGAAAACCAAATCGAATTTTAAAATAATGAGATCTCTTTGTTTAGCTTTTGAGTTGTGTGTTTGTTTAGGGTTAGATACGAGATTTTCATGTATTTAACTTTTTAGTTTCTATTGTGGAAATAGAAAATACGAAATCAAAATGAAATTTTAAAATAATGAGATCTCTTTGTTTAGCTTTTAAGTTGTGTTTGTTTACCCTTTCATACAAGATTTTCACGTATCGAAATACATTGGGATGAATGCTCATATACACAAAATTTTTTTAGTTTCTAGACTGTGAGGAATGTGCATACATTTCACTTGCGTACCATCCATGGTTCACGTTATCTAAAACATTAATTTTTTCACAATTTTGTATTTATGTGATCATTAATTTTGATTTGATTTAGTTTTTATTAATTTTAATATTATTAAAAGTTCAAATATATATTTAATCTATCTTGATAGGAAGGATAAATATGAAACAATGTAAATACAATTTTACAATCAATTATTTTGTATAACATAGCTTGCAAGTTTTAATTATGTAATTGTTTTTGTTAAATTGTATTCATCTATTAAAAATAAATAAATATGAATATGTTAATTAATTTTAAATTAGAAAACACACATATATATTTTAGGGTGATTAGGTCACTTATGTTCAACCTTAGTTTTTTAAATGTTTCCATTCATCACAAAGTATAAGTATTTAGTTAACTAGTTCTTATATGATATATAGAGATACTCTACATTAAATTCAATAATAATGAGAGATTAGAATGATTTGGTGCATTGATTTGAATTATGGTACATTGCCAAATAGTAAAAGCATTTTGATGCATTAATTTTAATAATGATACAAGGCAACATGATTCAGTAACATGATTGAGTGCATTGATTCATAACTATATAGTGCAAAACAAAAGAATATATTTATTTGAGTTAGATGAAAATATAAGTGTTAGTATGCTAAAGATGAGTGTGAATTACACTACATATTGAAATAAATTGGCAATAAGTAATATGTGATAAAATTCAAATAGAAAGACTAAAAACATATATACAATTTTTTTTCCCATAAATATAAAAATATATAAAATTTAAATGAAAAAAAACATGTTAAAATGCCCATAAATATAAAAATATAATAAATATAAATCCAATGAACATACATTTTAGATACAATTTTATAATAAATAGATGTATTAAGGGAAATTTAATAAATATATTTTTAATTAAAGTTAATTAAATTTTTACCTAAAGTAAATTTATCTTAAACTTGGATTTATCAAGTATTTAAAAATATTTATTTTAAAATATTTGAAAATTTAAAGTTAAGATGATAATGAGGATGATGGTTTTATGACACCTTCATAAAAGTAAGAAAAATACTTGGTTTATTTAGAATTTTATTTATGTGTTAGAAAAGCATTTAGAGAAGTGTTAGTAAATCACCATAGTTTTGATAAGTGGAAAGGTTATGAAGTTCCTTATTGTAATATATTTTGAAATTGGTACATGCTATTTTCATCTTGAACCCTCTCCCATGATGTTTTAAGAATTATCCAACACTCTCTTTCACTATGGAACTAGTGCAAGTTTGTCTTTATTTTGGGAATGTTGATTATTTTCTTTACATTAATTAAAATAGAGAGATATAATACCTTAATTTTCTCTATTTTGTAATTCTTTATCACATTACAATTTCTATTTATAAATTTAGATGTAACAATATGCTTAATATTATTTTTTTAGAGTATACTCTTCATTTATATTCCAATAATTAACCAAAAACTTAAAATCTTTAATATTATATGATATTAAAAATATTTAAAAATAAAATATTTACCAAAACTTAAAATTTTTAATATTATATAAAATAAAAAATATTTAAAAATACAAGTATTTTTTTTTTAGAATGACCTCTTCCTTTCTATTTCAATAATTTGTGAGCACTTGTGAAAATACAATACCCACAAATAAGAAAAAAATATAAAATGAAAATAAAATTATATAATGAATAAATATAATATCTAAATATAAATAAAAATATAAAATACAATGTCCATAAATATGAAAAAAAATATTTAATTTAAAAAAAACGAAAATAAAACTATATAATTCATAGATGGAAAATTTTATAAAAATACATATAATTTAAGTTGATAATTTTTTATTGAATATAAAGTTATTAAAATATAGTTATTTTAACTTTAAATCTATTATATACCGCAAAATCTTATTCTTAAAATATTCAAAAATAAAACCAATCCAATTTATTTTAAAAAAAAAAAAATTAACATTTTTTTTTTAAATAAAAAAGTGGAACCTCCTATTTTAGATAGACAGGTTTTTTTTACAGAATATACAAAAGTGTAGGTCTGATGTCACCAAAAATGCTGTCGATTACCGGAAACCAGCATAGGTGGAGAGCAAATAGCAGTAGCATGATAAAACATAAAATAAAGTAGCATCTGTCGTGCCCGGAGGAAACGAGGACAGATGTCTATAGTCCAAATGCACATAAAACAGTAACATAATAAAACTAGGAACCAAGAGCATAAAAACCTAGGTGCCTCGTGACCTGTCGTCCTCGCCAGTCTGTCACGTGGATCCAGTTGAGATGGCAAATGCTTGCGCGCAGAGGGGGCATTTCCGCTGAGCTGGAGCATTGGAGAATGCATCAAGGAGCATGTCCATGCGCTGGCCCATGATGAGGGCCCAATGCTCCAGGTCAAACATGTGGCCACGAAGGTCGAACACTAGAGCAAGGTTCTCTTCCCGGAGGAGAGAGCCATGCATGCTGCCACCCACGTCCATTGAGTCCACCGCCACTCCAGAACCAACGTCGAACGCCCTGTGTTCCACAGCAACCTCTGCACCCGTCGTTCCTTCTTCCTTCACTTGTATGTCATGGCTGCTGAAATTGTCATCTCCGGGCGAGGGGATTTCTTCCACAATGCAGTCGGGGGTGTAGTCTTCCTATGGCGGAATGGGTGTGCGTTCCTCCTGATGAGTCGCCTCAGTGGCGCGGGTCTTTTCTACCATCGACAGGGGGGAAACGCCTCCTCAGTACCAGCTTCCTGTCGGTATTCCGGTGTATTGGTCTTGACGTCACGGCTACAACCAGCTCCCGGTTCAACTATGGCGGTGAGCAGCGCCAAATTCTCAGCCCTGGATTTCTTCCGAAGAATGGAGGTCGCTAAAGCCAAGGCGCGTTCCAATTGCTCTTTCCGTCGCCGCTGCACCTTGTATGCATCCCAGGCCACGCCACGGTGAGGTCTGTCTCTCTTTCGAGCCATGGTGAAAGAACAAAGCGAATGCAGTGAGAGGCAGATGGGCCAGGACGAGAGCAATTTTAGGTGCAGGGCACGAGCAAGCCATCTCTGTCTCGTAGAATACAGAGAAAAATACAATGAAAATGCAGAGAGCCTGGGCGCGATGAATGCTGGACTACACCAGAGCATCCCAGCGAGAAGTAGAGCTGAGGCAGGTGCAGTCCCGCTCTGTCCGGGCTTATAAAAAATCAAATAACCAGGAGCCGAGGTCACCTGCCCACACTTAACCTCTCCCATCCCGAGTGCGCTTTGGTCGTAAATGATCGCGCGAGGGAGGAGTCCTTCTGTCCTGTGGCTGCAGCTATGGTCGTCCCCCATCGTTAATGCTAACTTGTGGGTGGCGGCCATCGGCATTTAAGCCCAGGCTAAGTGCGCTTCTAGTTGTCACCATGTAGCTGCGTGTCACCCCATCCGGGGCTGGGAAGTCTCTGCAAGCAAGGTCTCTGCAACACCTTGAGAGGTCTGTTTCTTCAGAGACTCGGGCCTGCCAATATATGAGTTCTGCTTTTGCGTCAATCCCTGTGTTTTCCAGGTGATCCGCAACCTTGTTGGCTTCTCATTTAACATGAGAAGGGATTAGGGTAAGATTGGAGTTGGTAAGATCGCCAAAGTCCTCCAGAAGTACAGAGAGTCTCCAGCTGGGGGAGATCCGCCAGGGGGGCTTGCCATGAAGGATTTTGGAGATAAGTTGGATTATTACTTGGGAGTCTCCTTCAATAATCAACCGATGATACTGATGTTGAACAACGGTTTGAAGGCCTCTTACTAGACTTGTGAGCTCCGCCACGTTGTTCGTATTTTTTCCCAAAAAGCCATCGTTTATATGAATAATCTTGCCCATGTGGTTCCGAAGGACGACCCCAAAACCAGTTGGTCCAGGGTTACCCCTGGAGGCCCCATCGAGGTTGAGCTTGAGAAAATCAGGGGGGGGTGGGGTCCAATCCGTGGGACTGTTGACCCTCCCGTTTTTGGTCTTCCCTTGTGGCTGCATGCGCATTTGCAAGTTCCAACCTTCCAGAATTATCTTTTCCTCGGGCTTACATTGCGTGTCTTCATGGGGCCAGGACTTGCATTGAATGGTTTCACGGATGATCCGTTTAACCCTTTCCCAAGTAGTGGTAGAGGGGGACTGTTTGGAGTTGGAGATTCTCTTGTTTCTTTCTTTCCAGATTGACCAGAGTATAAAGCCCGGGAGCAGTTGCCAGATGCGCTGGAGAATTGGGTTGTGGAAGGATATTGTTTCCCAATTTACTAGAGTGTCCCGTATGCTACCTCGATTCCGCTGGGATTGTCGCATGTATTGGGCTCCCCAATCCCAAATCTGATGACTGTAGTGGCAATTATTGAGGAGGTGTTCCATGGTTTCCTCGCTTTGCTGACAGAGGGTGCACCTAGAGGGGCCTCTGAAGCCTCTCTTTTGGAGGTTGTCCCAAGTGAGGATACGGTTTTGAGCTATGAGCCAAAGAAAAAAGGAGACCTTGGGCCAGAGAAAAGGTTGCCGGACTTTGCTCCATATTGTATCAGGGATCTGGTTTGGAGGATTTCCTTGTAAATGGTAAGCCTCTTTGACCAAGAAAATGCCAGAGGTGGAGTGGCCCCATCTAAGTACGTCTGGTCCTTCTTTACTTGGAATTTTCTGGTATTGCATGCATTCCTGCCATGGTAGAAGGTCGATATCCTCCGTAATCTATAGATCTGTTCTGCTGGTTTTCCATTTCCTCCAGGGTTGCCTTTCTTGAGTTGGGATCCAAAAATCCTTAACATTTTTGAAGTTGTTTTGTTGTAACTTAAGCTTGATTGTGTGGAGGCTTTCCATATCATCAAGGGGGGGTATCTGTTGCCATGAGTCCTGCCAAAAGAGTGCACTTTCGCCATTTCTTACCTCCCAGAAGGCGTGTTGCTGTATGAGGGGGCGATTTCGCCAGGCGGTGTTCCAAATATTGGAACCTTGCGTCTGTTCATTGAATCTTATTAATTGGTTAGATTGTGCGTTCGGGGCATACTTTTGCTTCCAGATCTGTGCCGAGAGTTCTTGCGGGTGTTGCAGCCACCTCCACCACATCTTGGCTCCCATGACTTGGTTCATCTTCCCCGAGTCTCGGATTCCCAGCCCTCCGATATTTTTGGGTTTGCATAGTTTGTCCCATCCAACTAAAGCCCATTTCTTGTTGTTCTGGTTTCCTTTCCACAAGAAATTACGTTGGAGGCTCCTAATAGCCTTGATAATCGAGATGGGTGTGGCCAGTGCTGTAAACAAATATGTGGGCAGAGCTTGAAGAAATGACTTGAGCAGGACTAGTCGGGCACCAATATTCAGTGGTCTGAAGGTCCAGTTGTTCAGCCTGTTGGAAATGGATAATAGCAAACTGTCCCAAGAGATAAATTTCGCTGACTCTCCAGTTAAGGGAATGCCTAGATAAGTGGAAGGGAGGGAGCTTCTGGCAATTCCTAAAAGTCTTGAGAGGTGAGCCTGAACCGAGGCTGGCGTGTTAAAGAAATAAAGATTTGATTTGTCCAGGTTAAGCAGCATGCCAGAGGCGTCCGAGAAGTCAGAGAGGATTGAATTGAGCTTGGTGGCTTCTCTAACCATGGGGGTGTTCATGAGGAGTGTATCATCTACAAATTGTCTATTTGAGGGCGTTGGGTGAAGGTTGTGGAGTGGTAGCCCAGTGAGTGAGCCTTCAAGGACCGCCTCTTTGAGATAGCGACCTAAGCCCTCTGCCATGATAACAAAGAGGAAAGGAGAAAGGGGATCTCCTTGCCTGATACCCCAGGTGGAACGAAAAGGTCGGGAGGGTGTGTCGTTGACAAGAATTGAAAAGAAGGGAGAAGAGGTGAGCTTGAGAATCCAATCGACCCAGTGGTTAGAGAAGCCGAAGGATTCCAAAACCGACCGCAAATATTGCGAGCTTAATCTGTCAAAAGCTTTTGAGAGATCAAGTTTGATAAGCATACCTGGTATTTTTCTCGTCTTTAAGGAGTGGATAACCTCATTGGCTAGTATGACACTGTCCATGATTTTTCTGCCCTCCACATAGCCAGATTGCTCATTAGAGATGATGGTCGGCAGGAGCGGTTTGAGGCGGTTGCTAATAACCTTTGTGATTATTTTATAAATGACATTGCAAAGGGAGATTGGTATGAACTGCTTCGGGTTAGTGGCACGTTCCTCCTTGGGGATGAGAGTAATAAAGGTCACATTTAAAGAAGAGATAACTTGACCGGATGTTTGGGATTCTTCTACTACCAGCGAGACATATTCCTTGATCATGTCCCAGTAGTAGTGGAAGAAATTCGTTGTGAAACCATCAGGGCTTGGTGCCTTGCCAGTGGGCATGTCCTTTGTTGTTGAATCCATTTCAGACTGAGTAATAGGCCTCATCAGTGCTATATTCTTCTCCGAGTTAATCAGCTTGGGTATGTGCCGGGTGACTTTTTGGATGGCCTCTTCCTTGTTTGTATTGGTCTCTGTGAGGAGATCTTGGTAGAAGGAGTTGAGTGCTTCCGCTATTTGGTCATGATCTCTTATCGGGGTGCCTTGATCGTCCTCTAGCTGGGTTATGCGATTGATGTATCTACGATGCGTCATCGCCCTATGGAAGAATTTTGTGTTGCGCTCTCCTTCTTTAAGCCATTGGACTCTGGACTTTTTCCTCCAAAGGATCTCTTCCTTCTCTCTACAGGCCTCTAAGTTCGCCATTAGTCCTTCCTCTTCCCTTTCCAGGTTCTGAGTTCGGCTCCCTGCTATGAATGTTCATTGAAGTTCTTCGAGTTGGCTCTCAATTTCCCTCTTCCTGAGAAGAATGTCTCCAAAGGTGGACTTGTTCCACCTTTTTAGATGTAGTTTGAAGTTCTTGAGGCGCTGTTGGAACTTGTACATATGAGTACCATGATCAATTTCTGCCTGGGCCCACCGGGTGTGTGCCAACTGGTTAAATATTGGGTGAGTAAGTCAGAACTTTTCAAAGCAGAAGGGCTTGGGCCTAGTGGGGAATCTCGGGTCTAGACAGAAGACTATGGGCCAGTGGTCCGACCCTGATTTTGGTAAAATATTTGCTTCCATTGCCTGATCGCTTTCGAGGAGTGCTTCTGTCACTAGAAAGCGATCCAACCTACAGACCACATGCTGGTGCCCTATTCTTTTGTTGGACCAGGTGAAGATTCCATTCCGGGTTTCCATGTCAACCATATTTAATTGCTCTATTAGGGTTTTGAACTTACCACTGTCCTTCTCCAGCCGTTTTGTTCCTCCAGTTTTCTCCACCAGAGTTAGGATCATATTGAAGTCGCGTCCAATGATCCAGTGCGACGTATGCATGAGGGTTTGAATATAATGTAGGGTTTGTATAAATCCCTCCTTGTCTTGGACAGATTGTGGGCCATAGACATTTGTGATGGCTCCTTCCTTAGAGGAGGCTATAGCTTTGAAGTGAGTTGTTAGGGTGTCTTTTGTGGAGAAGGGGTGAGTCAGAGTGTCCATTTGCGGGTTCCAGAGGATGGCCAGTCCTCCTACCGCACCTACAGAGTCCTGAAAGAGGAATTCCCTGCCTCTCCAACTGCTCTGAAAATTACTTTCCGCCTCTCGTCCTGCACATTTGGTTTCCTGCAATAGTAATATATCTGGATTCTCTGTCTTAATACAATCTCGGAGGATCCGCTGCTTGGATCTTCCATTAAGACCTCTAATGTTCCAAGATATAGTCTTCATCATGAGGATGGTGGGGGGGGGGGGTGGATATATCCCTCTGATAACCTCTATATCTGGCATGAGTTGATCATTAAGTGACCTGCCTCCCTTATGAGTTGTTGGGCTGGTTTGTGTCCTCGCCTCTTGTTCTCCTTGGTGGATTTTTTGGGCTCGGGGCTGGGATCTGACGAGATACCCAGCCTAGCTGTGGAGCCCGCCGTGGAGTCGGTGAACACTTTGTGCACTTTCCTGAGCTGTTCTACTCGAATATGTTGCAGATCCTTTTGATTGAGGGCTTCCTCCAGTTTTTCTAGGTCTATTTCTGTCAGATCCGTTTCGTCAATAAGCATATTGGTGTCTTCATCCCTACCGGATTGTGTTGACTGAGTGGTTTCCTTTGGATGAGTTGTGTGTGGTATTTCAGGGCTTTTACCTTTCCCTTGCATTGAGGCTTGGAGGGGGTTCTTTAATTCCGCCTCTTTTTGTGGCTGATTAAGAGTTTCAAAGGAATTCTTGGGGGGGGGCTTTGCGGCTGAGCTCTGGTTCTGTTTTTTTGACGTATTCTTTCGCCTTCCTGTAACATTGGTAAAGTCGTCCTTCTACTTGGCTTTAGCGGGTTTAGGGGCTGAGGCGTTCAAGGGGCAGTCCCTGAACAAGTGGTCGTGCTCGTGGCACTTTCTGCATCGAAAGGGTATGTGTTCGTAATCAATTGTCTGGTTCGAGTCCTCGTCCTGGTATTCCAGTGTGATGGAACCCGGTAGAGCTTTCGAGATGTCCATGTAGATGCAGATATGTGCATATGAAGTGTATTTCCTTATTTTTGTGGCTTTTGAAGCTTTGACATATTGTCCCACCGTGTTTCCTATACCCATTAGTATTTCTTCCAGCCAAAATTCCTGGGGCAGGGAGTATAGCTGTATCGAGACTGGGGCTCTTGAGAAGTCCTCTTGCTCTCGACTGAACCTGAGGGTCCAGAACCTTAGAAAAAGGCCCGCTGAGTTATAGAAATATGGTCCATTGTCGAATATTTTGTCCTTGTCTTCTAGGTTGTACAGAATAATTGTAAAGAAGCCCTTGGAGCTAAGTTGTACCTCATAATCTCCTTTAGGGTTCCACCAGTCCTTTATCCAGCGAGTGAGATCTCTCTCGGTAGGCGAGAGGCCCAGGAATTTGCCTATCAGTGCGTGGTCCATCATAAATTGGGTGTGTTCCCCCACCCTTGTCGATTTGATATGATAAAGCGGTGGTTTTTCCATTTGTGGAATGCACTTACCTGGCAGCCAGTTTTTGGAAGCTTGCGGATGAGATGTGTTGGGCTCGAGTTCCATTTCTTTGTTGAAACTTTGCTCCTGGGTAAAAAGATGCTCCCTCAGATGCACCGGAGGCTCGAAGGCGGGCCTCTTAGCACGGGTACCAGATCTGTCGCTGGCGGCTATGTCGTTGCTCATTGTGTGGAGAGCAAGATCCTCGTGAGGCGCTAGACTGCAGAGCAACAAGGCGGATGGCAGTGCTCTTTAGGATTTGTGATGGTGATTGCAACTTTATATTTTGTCTGTGCACATATCGACCAGATCCAGAAATATTCCAGTTGTGATAGTGAAATAGCCCAGGCAAAATCTTTAAAGTGATATGTCGAAGAAACTTGTGAAGATGAGAGGACCAAGAAACTTGGAAGACATACAAAATATTGGCGAAATGTGGGAATGTAAGAAAAAGAATGCAGTCGAAGAGTACCAGTGAGAATGTGAACAAGTGCAACATGCAGTCCGTGAAGCATACGCCAAGGCAGCTCACAAATGTGGCAGCTGACAAATGAAACCTAGCTCTTCTTTCCTCTAAATGCAGTCGATGCATGAACGTGAAGCGCTGTACAAAAATTTGCAAGAGCCCAGTACATGTCCAAACAATCTGGAGACTTTTTTTGGGGCATATATTTAGTCATCAAGTTGCAAGGAAAAATACACACTTTATTTGCAGATGAAAGAGAAGAAGGACACTATTTAGTTTCTTAGCAACAAAAGTATTTTGGTTAGGAAGTTTTATTTATCCATTAACTAATAAAATATTTTATATTTAATAGAAATATGTTTTAATTTATTAAATATTTGTCTATTAATCAATCAAATAGGTTTACAGATAGAGTAAATATCCTTAAATTTATTAAATAAAGGTTTTTTAAATTTACTAAATAATAATATGAAAGATTACTACTTAATTAAGTAGATAAAGGTAAATAAGGAATGAGATTTAATGGTTATAATATCCTCTTATTTATAAAGATATCTTTTAATTTGTTTACTTTTTCATATTTACTTTTTAGGATTAGGAAATTATAAAATCAGATTTTCAATTGCTACAAATTATATTTATACAAATATAATCAAAATTACTTAATTTTTAACATTTACATATTAATTAACTTTTTACATTTTAAAAATAAATTAACGTTTATAATTAATAGATAAAAATAATTCTGCACTTTTTTTACACCTAACCTCTAATTACATTTCACAACATGGCATGGCTAGGAGTAGAAGTAATTAGCTTTAACTTTTTATATGAAATAATCACGGTCTGTTACTGTGAGGGCATGGCCTGTAGTTAGAAGTGGTGTGTAAATTTTAGCTTTTAATTTGTATTAAACCAAAATTTGAGCGAAAACCTTAAAAAAAATATAGATGGAAAACTTTAAAAAAAAAAAAAAATATGTTGTTTGTTGGCTGTACATGAAAAGAACAAGATACTCGGAAAAATTTTCCATTGTAAATGAAAGTACATTTACTTCTATGACCTATTTTTCCAGTTAGCATTTTGTTTTTTAATCATATTGATTTTGTTTGAATAAAATTACTATTCCAGATTTTGTTTATGATACCTGTGCATTTAAGATATCATTGATCAATAGGAAACTTTTATATCACCTTTTCAACTTATTATTATGTATTATATTGATTATTATTTATTACCCAACCATAAAAATAAGTAATGGAATTCAGGATGGCTCATAACGCTTCCTAGTCTATGGGTAATAATAATTTAGTTACAGAGATATGTATTTCCTCTACTTGTAGTTATTCACCTTCCCAATTAACTATTGAGAAATTTAAATAACCCAACATTCATGACGGGGATAACTCTTCTCACTATCCTATAATCAAAATAGGATAAGATTAAAATAAATTTAGTTCGATACCAGTGAAAAAACTTTAAGGTGAAATTTATAATAGTTGAGGGTATGAGTCAAACTCATGCTAAAACACAATTTTTCCTTAAACGAAAACGCACTGCAGTTTGTATATTGTACAACCGAGGATATCCAAATTTAACATTTCGCAGACATAAATTTTATTTATATTTTTACATGTAACCAACCAAGGATATCCAAATTTAAAATTTCGCAGACATACATTTTATTTATATTTTTACATATAACCATGTGTAATAATTTGGACATTATGCCAATGATATTTTTTGGGATCATTGCGCCTAACCAAGAGATATCAACTACAACTAATCTCACGTACATCTAATATATCAAGCATTCTCAGTTTTTGGTTAATTTACAATAGTCTTTTGTTCCCGGATAGTATTTTTTTTTTTTTTTTTAATCGCAGGATGCTTTTAATGTAATGTCTTCACTTGAGTACACAAAATAAAGCACCTGGGTATGCTAGCTCCCGATTATATATAATATATAGTTGGATGGTTAATGCTCTGTCCATTAATCAACTTCATACCATTGTAGTATTATTTTCAACGCTATTATGCTTTCCAAATTGACCCTTTTATCGAAATTCAATTAAAGATTAGATTCGACCGAATTGTTCTTTGGAATAGTTTGAATCTAAATCTAAATTTATACTTGTAATTTGTTTAAACTTTCAAATTTAGACTTGTAGTTTGTTTAAAACAAAAATTTCACCAAAAACTTAAAAAAAATTGAACAGAAAACCTAAAAAATTACAGGAAAGAGAACCAAGATACCAGGACACGTTTCCCATTGTAAATAAAAACTATGGCCTATTTTACTTATTAGCATTTCATTTTTTTATCATATTGATTTTGTTTGAATAAAAATACTATTGCAGGTTTCGTATATGGTACCTGTGCATTTTAGCATATCGTTGATTAATCTTTGTCTCATCAACTGTTTTTTAGTTTTTTAAGATTATAAAAATATTTGCAATTCAAAAGTAGATTTATTTAGATTTAAAATATAATGTATGGTTAAGTTTGTTTAGTTTCTGGAATGTATTTGCAAACTAAGTTTATTTTATAATAATAACAAAATATTACTAAATTTATATGTTAAATTATTTTAAATCAATATTAAATTATTTAATGCATACTCTAATTTTATATATGGTTATTTTACATTATTATGATAATTATAATAAATTTGTTATTTAAATTATATATGAGTATTTTAATAAGCTATAACCATTGTTTCTAAAACTTAAGTGAACTATTCCTACATTATAAACAAAGATAGATACTTTGTTATACAACAACTTTTCAACAGGTGTTGTTTCAACAAAGAAAGATTATTACAGCAAAACAAAGTTATAGAAGAACAGGAGAATTACAACATCAAACTAAAACTCAGATCTGTACTAAAAATTCAATAACATTCTACAACAAAACACTACACAACATAAGGATTTAAATGGAGTTTTCGCAAAAAAATGAACAAAATAAAGATTTAAATGGAGTTTTCAAACTAACCGAGTATGCATGCTACAACAGTATAAATATGAACATTAACATGAGTTTACAAACTCATATTCAAATAAGACAAGAGTAAAAAATCCAGTCTTAACACTCTCAAAATTTCATTATCAATTTTATGTGAGTGTCTCTCAAATCAAAATTACATAGATATATATAAATGCAATTAGTAGTTTAACCTTCCCCTTGGATGTGCCTAAACCGTATTTTGGCTTTTTTGAACATTGATGGTTCATTCTGTCTTTGAAATACGATCCGTCCAAACTGAAACGGTGTGGTGGTGATAAATCTTCGATCATTAAATGGATAAGGGGGTCAAGGCAGTGGTAACTCTTCAAAATTCGATCAGCTGAGATAAGTCACTTTTGGGCGGTGGAATGATTAATCTTCTCACATTCTCCTCCTTAATCATTTCACCCAAAAACAAAACTCTACAATATTGTTACAGTTCACAAACCCCAATGTTCTTTCTATGAATTTCAAATCATTTATTTGCTAAGGGCTTTGTAAACATGTCTGCAAATTGATCTTCATTTCTTCAAACTCTACAAAAATTTCATCATTGTTTATCAACACTCTAATAAAATGATATTTTGTATCAATATGCTTAGTTTTCTTGTGGAAAACATGATTACGTGACAAATAAATGGCTGATTTATTATCACAAAAAATATGAGTTGGTTCTTGTTGTTCATGCAACAATTCAGTCACAATCCTTCTCATCCACGTAGTCTCACATGTAGCTTCTATTGCTGCAACATACTCTGACTCAACAGATGATAAAGTCACAATGGGTTGCTTCTTTGAATCCGGTGCTACAACTCCTGATCCAAAGCTAAAAACATATCCTGATGTGTTCTTCTTGTCATCTACAGTACCTGCAAAATCACTATCGTTATATCCAATCAACTTAAAATTTGAATATGTTGTGTACAAGACACCATAATTAGTTGTTCCCGAAACATATCTTGGGATCATTTTTCCTCCTTGCCAATGAGTACCCTTCAAAGTCTCCATAAATCTAGAAATCAAACTTACAACAAACATAATATCGAGTCTTGTTGTTTTCAAATACATAAGACTTCCAACCAGTCTTTTATACAGATTTGGATCAACACATGAACCCTCATCATTCTTACTGAGTTTTGTGCCAGTTGCAATTGGTGTTAGAACCAGTTTACAGTTCACCATCCTAAACCTTTTCAATATGTCCTTTGCATACTTAGTTTTCAAAATAAAAGTACCATCTTTAGATTCATTTTCCTTAATGCCTAGAAAATACCTCATCATTCCTAAATCATTCATTTCAAACTCAACGTTCATGGTTATCTTTAACTCATCTACTGAAATATTTCTGGTGAAAATAAAATCATCAACATATAAGCATACAATCAATACTTTACCTTCTTGATTTACCTTTGTACACAATGTTGGTTCACTCACACTCCTATTGAATTCTTCACCTTTCAAGTATTCATCAATTCTGTTGTACCATACTCTAGGTGCTTGTTTCAATCCATTCAACACTTTCTTTAACCTACAGACCATAACTTTTTGTCCAACAATCGCGTATCTTGGAGGTCGTTTCACATAAACCTCTTCTTCCAAAAAACCATTTAAAAATGTTGATTTTACATCCATCTGGTACATACACCATTTATTATGAGAAGCAATGGCTAACACCATTCTTATTATATCAAACCTGGCTATAGGTGAAAAAGTTTCATTATAGTCAATATCAGGTTATTGATTGAACCCCTAAGCTACAAGCCTTTCCTTGTGCTTCTCAACTTTACCTTCAACATTTAACTCGGTCTTGTAAATCCATTTAACACCTATATACTTTTTATCTTCACGTAAATATACAAGTTTCCAAGTGTTATTCATTTCTATGGAATCAATTTACTCCTTAGTAGATTCTACCGAAACTTCTTTCTTAACAATATCATCAAAATTTACCAGATCATATGAAATTAACGAAAAATTTGAAATTTGATCTACTTCATCATTTTGATCATACAATTCTCTTAAAATTCTAGAGTCTTTTTACCTCTAATTATGTTTCTTAATGAATATAAAGTAGGATTTGATTCATCACTTACCTCTGATCCTGTTTGTTTTCCACCATAACTTGATGGCTCTCTGCGCTCATATATTCTGGGCGTTCTTAGTTGTGATGGGGTGACTCATGGTTATTGTCTTACAAGAGTTCTTGTTACAGGTTTATGTGAATGTGGAATCAATTGTACATCATGTATGACCTACTCATCTCCATAATCATCTTCATGGGATATTTCAACTACCCCTGAAACAATTTTGTCAATGCTACCATCCCAAGCCTCTTCTTCCTTGAACTCAACATTTATGTTGATAACATACTTCTTGGTGACACAATTGTAGAGTCTATATACCTTAGACTCCTCACTGTATCCAACAAAGACACATTTCTCACTCATGTCATCCAACTTTCACCTCATATCTTGAGGTACATGTTCATAAGCTACACACCCGAAAATCCTCAAATGTGATACACTATTATTCTTACCACTCCAAGATTCCTAAGGTACTTGGTTCTTCACACTCTTAGTTGGAATCCTGTTCAAAATATATACTGAACAAATAACTACGTCACCCCAATATTCATTTGAAATATGTTTCTCCTTCAACATACTTCAAGCCATATTCCTAGTGGTTTGATTCTTCCTTTCATCTACTCCATTCTGTTGAGGAGTATAACGAGTACTAAACTGTCTCTTGATTCCATGATACTGAAAAAACTCCATGAAATCAGTTAGCATATACTCACCTTCTTTGTCTGATCTCAACAATTTAATATATTTTCCACTCTTCTTTTCAACCAAAACTTTAAACCTATTAAATATATCCAAATCTTCAAAATTCTGCTTCAATAAATAAACCCAAGTTTTTCTAATGAAATCATCAATAAAAGTCATAAAATATATATTACCAATCAATGAAGGTGTTTGCATTGGTCCAATAATTCTTTGTGAACAAGTTCCAATAGAGATTTAGCCCTGCATAAAACTTTAGAAATAAATTTATCCCTATGATTCTTTGAAAGTATGGAACTCTCACACGAGATTGATGGCTACTGAATACTAGGAAACCCCTTCACCATTTTCTTCTTCTGCAAGAAATATAGACCTCCAAAATGTAAATGGTCATATCTCATATTCCATAACCATGAATCATCCAAACCTTTAGATCTATAAGCATTCAAAGAGTTAATGAGATCATTTCTCATAATAAGAGGAAACATTTTATTCTTTGTCATCTCTCCTCTCGCATTCAACTACTTACTTGGATACTTATTATAAATTGTGCATACCTTGTTTTTGAAGAACACTCTGTACTTTTTCTCTATGAGTTGTCCAACACTTAACAGATTGCATGTCATACCAAGTACATAATAAATACCATCTATTTTTCTTCTTTCATCATTCTTAGTATAAACATGAATCACACATTTACCATTAACTCTTACCTTAATGTCATTACCCAACTTTAATTCAGACTCAATATTGGTATCTAAACTAGAAAAAAGTCTTTATTTCCAGTCATGTGATTGTTACAACCATTGTCCAAAAACCAAACATCATTTAAACTTTCCTGGGTGACATTACAAATCAGAAACACAAGTTTATAGTCATCCTATGAATCCTCTGTCATGTGTGCATACTACTTTCCAACATTTTCTTGCTTCTTCCAATAGTTGTTAGCATAATGTAAAAATTTCTTGCAATAATAACATTGTACCTTAGATTTATCATACCTTTGATTTCCTTGCTGCGAGAATCTATTGTTACTCCCCCTTAAACTAGGAGGATTCTCTTGAGTTTTCTCCTCATATTTTGAATCATTTTTGTTGTCTCTTTGATTAGTAGGTCGACCTCCTCTTCCTCTACTGCTATAACTTCCTCTTCCTCTTCCTCTAGTAACATGCAGCTAGGATTTGAAGACATTCTCTAATGGATTATCATATCTATACATCTCGGATTCATGAACAATTAGAGAACCAATTAATTCATCAATATGCATTAGATTAATATCTTTAAATTCTTCTATGGGTACAAATACAGATTCAAATTTATTTGGGAAAGATACACGAAATTTCTCAATTACTCTCTTGTCTGAGAGGTATTCACCATACTATCTTAGCTAATTCACAACATTCATGACTTCAGTCATGAAACTATCAACTGACTCATTGTCCTTCATCTTCAGATTCTCTAAGTCCCTTCTCAAATTATGAACCTTCATAGTCTTCACCTTGGATACACCTTGATAGCTATTGTCAAGAGTGTCCCAAGGTTGCTTTGAAGACACTGCACTTGACACCTTCAAAAATATGGTTTCAGTTAGGCCTTGTGGAATAATACTGAGGGATTTATTGTCTTTCTTTCTATTCTCCTTCAACAAAATCCGCTCAACATTTGTCAGAACCATTTATGTTGCTTGGTCAATAGGATCTGGATAACCAATAGTAACAAACTCCCAAATATCTTGAGAATGAATAATTGTTCTCATTCTGATAAACCAAGAATCATAATTCCTTTCAGTCAAAACAAGAATCTCTCATTGAGCCAAACTATTGTTTGTATCCATTTCAGATCAAATTCCAAATAACTGTATTCAGTTACAATGAGGAACTAAAAATATTACTATCTCTGATACCACAATGAAGGATGCAGAGAAGTTCTTCACGAAACAATAAACAATTATTACAATATTTTCAACACTATGTAACAACACCAATAAGCTACAACCATTGTTTCCACAACTTTTTCAGAACGTGTTTCAAAAATAGTTTCAACATGTGTTTTGGCACGTGTTTCGACAATTGTTTCAACAAACAATCAAGAGATATTACAACGAAAACTTAAGTGAACCACTCATGCATCATAAACAAAGATTGATACTATGTTTTGCAACAACTTTTTTAACAGGTGTTTCAGCAGAGAGTAAAAGGCTATTACAGCAAAACAAAGTTATAACAAAATAGGGGAATTACAACAACAAAATAAAAATTAGATTCCAGCAACAAAATAACTTCAATAAATCATTTCCTTCAACAGTAAATCAACCCATTACATCTGTACTAAAAACTCAATAGCATTCTACAACAAAACACTACAAAACATAAGGATTTAAATTAAGTTTTCGAACTAATATAGAAAACAAAGTATGCATGCTACAACAAAATAAATACTTTGTAATAAATATGAATATTAACTTGAGTTTACAAACTCATATTCAAACATGAAGAGAGTATAAAATCCCATGTTAACACTCTCAAAATTGCATTATCAATTTTCTCTCTGTGTCTCTCAAATCAAATTATACACACACACACAATTTTTCAGTTAACTTTATCCTTTGATGTGCCTAAATCGTATTTGGATTTTCTGAACATTGATGGTTCATTGCCTCTTTGAAATTCGATCGATCAAAACTGAAACAGTGTGGTGATGATAACTCTTCGATCACTAAATGGATAACACGATCAAAGAAGTGTAAACTTTTCAAAATTTAATCAACTAACATAATCCGTATTTTCGGTTGTGGTATGTGTAGGAGAGATAGTGGGATGGAGGGAGAGAGAGAGAGAGAGTGTGAGAATGTGACAGGAGAAGAGAGAAAGATAGAGAGGAGGGGTAAATAAAAAGTGTGAGAGGGAGGGAGAGTGTAAATGTGTTGAACCTACACAGAATAGATCTAGCTAAACAATGATACACACATTTGCAGAGAGAATTGGAAAAAGAAGAAGGAGAGAAAGAATGGAAAGAATTCTCATTAACCGTTATGAATAATGAATGGTTTACACATGATATACTATTTATAACTCAATGAGTTCGACTTGAGGTGAACCAAGTCACCATAGTGGTGGTCTAAATTGATATAGACACACACCAGCAGTTACGGGAGTGGACTGCCACCTATTCTAGTCTCTCAGGCAGTTACGGGAGTGAACTGCCACTTAGTTGAGTTAACTAGTCAACTAGTCTTCAGTTAACTGACTGAATAGAAAGTAGTGAGGAGTTAACTCAAGGAATCAAGGCTAATGCGCCACTTTGGTGATGATACCAAGGCAAGGTCGAATTAGCATGGTCATGATCCCAATGCAACATCTAAACTCAACTCAACTAGTCAAACTGAAGTGTGAATTGAAAGAGAATATTCTCGAGGTCAAATATTCTCTCCTAAAATATAGGAGACTGGATAATGACTAATTATGACTAACAAACAAATAAAAACCTTAGGAAAAAGAAATCCTAGGTGTGTGTGAAGTAACTCCAACACCCCCCCCTGAACATCACTATGGTGAAAATGAAGATTGGGTCCCGGCAACGAGGCCATGTTAGGTACCCAAGTATAAAAGATACACTGAAAATAAAGTGAGGAAAGAGGTAAAACCTCATGGGAAAACCCCCCCCTCAAGGTACAATGTATGTAAAAAAGAAGAACTACAGTTGCTAGGCAATTGTGTCCTTCACTCCAAGACGACCTCGCAAATAACAAAATTTTTGCTCAGTGAAGGTCTTGGTGAAAATGTCTGTCATCTATTCTGCTGAAGGACATAACTGTAAGTCGATGATCCCCTCGTGTACTAAGTCCCATATGTAGTGCATGTGGATCTCAATGTGCTTCATCCGCTGCCTCTGAACTAGATCTCTGCAGAACTTCTGAGTGCTCTGGTTGTCACACCAGATGACGATCAGCCGATGAAGTTGAATGCCCAACTCAGTGAGAAAATGTTGTAGCCACATAGACTGAATGGTTATGTTAACTACCCCTCTTTACTCTGCCTCGGATGAAGATAGAGAAATGGCAACTTTCTTCTTGCTCGACCAATAGATAGGCTCAGAACCAAAACTGAGTGAGTAACCAGATGTGGACTTGCGATCAATTCTATCGCCAGCCCAGTCGGAATCAGTAAACCCAATGA
This sequence comes from Picea engelmannii, assembly GCA_009831015.1. NCBI lineage: Eukaryota > Viridiplantae > Streptophyta > Pinopsida > Pinales > Pinaceae > Picea > Picea engelmannii. Next base: position 335,520 of record ML781645.1, on the reverse strand, counting down.
TATCTAATGTAGATTCTTCTACATAATGAATCCCAAAGGTGATGGTGCTCTATATGTATCGAAGGATACGCTTTGTAGCTTTCCAATGTAGCTCATGCGGCTCCTGCATGAACCTGGAAACTACGCCAACTGCATATGAGAGGTCTGGTCTAGAGTGTGTGAGATACAACAAGCTCCCCACTAGCTATTTGTACAATGTGCTATCAACCAGTGGAGTTTCCTCACCATCCTCAAGTTTGACTCTTGATAGGAAAGGAGTCGGAGGAGACTTGCATTCTTCCATGTGAAATATCTCAAGGAGATCTCGTGCATACTTGGCTTGAGACAGTTTAATGCCTAATGCATCCTAACTGATCTCAAGTCCAAGGAAGAAGTGTAGAGGACTCATTTCCGTCATCAAAAACCTGTCATGAAGAATCCTCTTGACTGTAGAAATCACTGAAGTCGAGCAACTGGTGATTAGCAAATCATCGACATACAGAACTAAAAGTAGAAGTGAATCAGCCATCCTGAGCATGTATACATTCAAGTTTGATTTACAATGTACAAAGTTCTATGACAACAGGTAGGAGTCCATCTTGGCATACCATGCCCTCAGAGCCTGCTTGAGGCCATAAAGTGACTTCTTCAGTCAACAAACCAAATATGAGTCCTGCATAAATCCCTAGGGCTGCTCCATGTAGATCTCCTCAGAGATATCACCATGAAAAAATGCATTATTCACGTCCATATGATGGACTTCCCATCCCTTGGTTGCCGCAATGGCAAGTGTCAATCGTATGGAATCCATATTTGCTACTGGAGCGAAGGTCTCATCATAGTCAATAACATGAACCTACTAAAAGCCTTTGGCAATAAGCCTAGATTTGTATCTGCTGATCTGTTCATCCATTGCACTCTTGGTCTTATAGACCCATCCGCATCTGACAATTTTCCTCCTGGAAGGAAGGGGAACCAGATCCCAAGTCTGGTTCTCAAGGAGGGAGTTGTACTCCTCCTGCATGGAGGACTCCCAAAAGGGATTTCCAGCAGCCTCGCCATAAGATTGTGGATCTGAAGACTGAACCAAGAAAAGATGCCTAGAAAGCAATGGTTCAGTGGTTGTGAGTGCAATAGGAGGCTCCTCGAAATCAAATAGAGTCCTCCTAGTATCGGCTAGATCACCAACGAGATCCCCTGCATCTTGAAGAGTAGTTTGTGCCCACCTGGGCCTCTTCTCTGGCTCTGCAACTGCATCTGGATGCTCTGACTCTGCATTTGACTATACCAACTCTGAATCTGAATCATTTGAGTCCTATGAATCATAACTCTCATCTGAAGAAGAGTCAGCATGTGCATGCTCATCATCTCAGATAGGTGGAAGAGTGAAGGTGTCTACATGCGACTGTTCAGGTACATGTGAGACACTTTCCTCGAATTGTACACTATGGTCAATGATGAGTCGGTCCGAGGAAATATCAATAAGCTGATATCCCTTCACACCGTCGAGGTATCCAACAAAAATGCACTCAGTTCTCTGTGGATCAAGTGCCTTCCTCTTTTCAGAGGGAATGCGAGACCATGCATGAGAACCAAAAATGCGAAAGTGGGTCACTTCCGGTTTGAGGTTGCTTCAAGCCTCGTAGGGGGTCTTATCCTTGACAGATCTATGAGGAGATCTGTTTTGGATGTATATTGCACAGTTAAGTGCTTCGGCCCATAGTCTCTGTGGTAGTGACTTTGCATGCAACATGCAAGATGCCATCTCCTTTAGAGATCGGTTTTTCTGCTCAACAACTCCATTTTGCTGCGAAGTGTAGGGAACTGTATGCTGCAACTAAATCCTTGCCTCATGGAAAATATTGTGGATCTCATGATTCACAAACTCTCCCCCGTTATCAGTTCGAAGGACTTTGATCTTCTTTCTGGACTGTGTCTCAACCAAAGATTTCAAATCTTTGAGGTGTTGAAACACCTCAGATTTTTGCCTGAGAAAGTAGATCCATGTAAAACATGAGAAATCATAAAAAAAATGAGAAAAAACCTCTCTTTGTTGATCGATGGATGCGAAAAAGGACCCATGAGGTCACTGTGGATCATATCTAAAGGTGTGGAAGCTCGTTGAGACTTTCCCTTGTCGAATTTCTCTTGAGGGTGTTTTCTGAGAACACATCCCTCACATACTCCCTTGGAGAAATGGATGTCTGGTAGACCATCAACTAATTTGTGCTTGCTAAGTTGTTGCATGTATCTAAAATTCAAATGTCCAAACCTTTCATGCCATATCCTACTACTTTCATCAACATGAGTAAGCAGTAAAGCATAATTAGGTTCAATGAATTCAGAAAATGTATACCATCTAGACTAATGATTTACCTCACCGGTAGCAACCTTGGAGTTGGTTTGCATGTCGTAGATGTCCACGACATTTGGTGTGAATACAAATTTATTTCTGATGCCAAAATTCATCATTTGATACACAGAGAGAAGGTTGACATAAATCTTGGGAACATCCAACACATTCTCGAAGCTTCTGTTGCTGAGTTCAATCCTTCCTTTGCCAATGACTTCAATAGAAGAGTTGTCCCCCATCAGAATAGGAGGACCTTTGCATGCATCCAAATAAGAATAGACTACTTCTGAGGCAACCATGTGATGTGATGCTCCTGAATTTACGATCCAAGCATCGGGAGAGGAGTTGATGGCAATCAACGCATGGCTAGAATTGTCTTTCTTGGAATTTGGATCTTTTGGCTTCTTCTTCTTTTCACCCTTGGGGATGTGATCTCCAAGGTTGTTCTGTTGAAGTATTTGAGACATCAGATCTATTTTTTTTTTGCATGCATGCGGATTCCGAATGGAATCCTTTGTGACAGTATGTGCATTTCTCTCATTTTCTTCCCTTTTCTCCTTTGCAACTCGAGGCATCAGTGAAGGGTTTTGTGTACCCTTCCTTCTTTGTATGTGCATGAGATTTCCGCTTATCTTTATATTTATATTTATGATATTTGTGGCTGCCATCATGCACAGTGAGTGCATGTGCCCTTGGTCCTTTTATTGCGTCCATGTTGGTGAGCTTGGTTTTCTCTTGTGTCATGGATTCGATAAAGTCCTCAAGAGAAGGCATCTTCCAGGTGGCTCCAGAGGCGAATCTGACAATATGGAATGTGGATATGAATATAGAGAATTCAGGACCAAGCTTGGAGAGAATGGTGAGAACCATTTGTTTCTCCTCCTTCGATTTATCAACTCCACAAGCTTTGAGTTGCGACAGTAAATCCTTGAATTTTGTAAAGAAATCTTAGATATTCTCGAAGCTTTTTGGATCCAATGTGAGTAGCTCCACCTCCATCATGTGTCCCCTCATCTCATTCTATTTTCCAAAGAGCCCTTCCAAGATGGTCCAGGATTCATTGGGAGTCTTACAAGAAGATATATGAAAAAGGAGATTGGGAGAAATAAGACTGCAAATTATTTCGAGTGCCTCATCCATGTGATTTAAGTACGTGGATTTTTCTATGGCTGATGTTGGATCTGTATCTGTATTCATGGTTAACCTATACAACCCTATGGATCGCAGATGTATGTCTATTTTCTCCTTCCATGCAAAATAGTTGTAAGGTGTAAGAATCAATTCTTTTTGGAATTCCATCTTTTCGCTATCTTCAATCTTTTGTACCTGCAAAAAATTTTTGGTGTAGCTTTTGCTTAGCAGTCCATTGGCTCTGATACCATGTAAATGTGTTGAAATTGCACAGAATAGATCTATCTAAACAATGATACACACATTTGCAGAGAGAATTGGAAAAAGAAGAACAAGGAGAGAAAGAATGGAAATAATTCTCATTAACCATTATGAATAATGAATAGTTTACACATGATATACTTTGTATAACTCAATGAGTTCGACTTGAGGTGAACCAAGTCACCATAGTGGTGTTCTAGAGTGATCTAGACACACACCAACAGTTACAGGAGTGAAATACCACCTATTCTAGTCTCTCAGGCAGTTATGGGAGTGAACTGCCAGCTAGTTGTGTTAACTAGTCAACTAGTCTTCAATTAACTGACTGAAAAGAAAGTAGTGAGGAGTTAACTCAAGGAATCAAGGCTAATGCGCCACTTTGGTGATGATACCAAGGCAAGGTCGAATTAGCATGGTGATGATCCCAATGTTGCATGGTGATGATCCCAATGCAACATCTAAACTCAACTCAATGAGTCAAACTGAAGTGTGAACTAAAAGAGAATATTCTCCAGGTGGAATATTCTCTCCTAAAATATAGGAGACTGGATAATGACTAATTATGACTAATAAAAAAATAAAAACATTAGGAAAAAAAAAT
>ML781645.1:297905-331145 GCA_009831015.1 Picea engelmannii | reverse complement strand
GATGTTTAAGTCTTGTCATGTCTAGGTCTTACCATGTACAGGAGTGTGAGAGGGAGACATGAAGGGGGGGGTAGAGAAGGAGAGTGAGAGAGGTGGGGGTATATGTGTAGATGCAGGGAGAGAGAGAGAGAGTGAGAGAGAGAGAGACGAGGGAATGGAAAAGAACAAGTATATTATAAAGAACACATTCTTTCTATTAGGAACAATTGAACGTTCCAAGAGCATGTGTACATTCCTAGAGTGCGTGCACACTCTTAAGAATGTGTCCATGTTCATTGGAATTCAAAATTATTTTTGGTGGGATTGAAAACATGTATGGTTACTTGGTCTCCTCAGATTTAGATTCGGGATGAAAAACCTAGTTGTTCCGTTTACAAATTGATAAAACTTCCATTTTTGTGAATACCTCTCTATATCTTTGTATTTGACTTTATTTTTCTATAGGATAAGCAATTCAGTTGTTGACAAAACTACAAACATAGATAGAATAGGCTATGCGTATTCCAAATATATATGTGTGTGTGTGTGTCTATATATTGTTTAATATTTTTAATCTATTTTTGTCGTCACATATATCAAAATCCTAACATACATACCTCTCTTATTTCTACTATAACTTTTTGTCATCTTAATCATTTACGGAATGAGTTATATGTTGCACTAGAGGAGACATATATCTATGATTTAAAAAAAAATTGACTTTGATAATTTAAAAAATATAAAATTAATATTATAAATTTCCAAAAAAATACACTGCACTAGAGATAGAGAAACAGGTTCTCTACAAGTATACAAGTTTTTGGAATTAAATTCCATCGTTAATTTATTCAACACCAGACAAAAACATATACATTTTATTTTGTTGGAAAAATAAGATACCACTGTTAGAAAAAATCAAATTTGACATATTTATTCACAATTTCTATGAATAAAATTTGTATATTCCAAAAGAGAATTCAATTTTCTATGTTTCATCTTCTTACAACCATATTCAAATTCATTATAAAAGTACCTTGAATAATGCCTCAAGTTAACAGATTGTTGTTTTTTCACATTTTCATTGCCACTAATTACGCGCCATGAGAGACCATCATTCACTTGCACTCACCCAAAATAGATCTTAATAATATTTGAAAAGTTCATTCTCCATGCCCTCATGATTCAAAATATGTTGACCTTGATCATTTCCTAGTGAAGTTATTTGATTGACATGTCTCCTTTGAATCATGGATCAATGGAAAAATTTAGTGTTCTTCTCTCTCTTTTAGCCATTGTACTCTTGATTTGTTTTCTTTGTTCTTCTCTCCCTCTGAATTTCATCTTTCCTATTTATTTCCTCTAGATGTTGTTTCATATGTCACTCTTCTACTTGAAGAGAGTCATTTCTACCTTGGGTTATAAATTATTTTTGTATCTCTTCCATACATTGCTCTCTCGATCGTCGAGCTTGGAATATGTTAACAAAGACATTTTTATTCCATTCTCGCAGGTGTTGTTTAATTTTTTGTTTAGCTTGTATTGGAATTTGTACATCAAATTTCCATGAGATATTGCTGCATTTTCCCACCAAGTGGGAGCATTTTCCTGAAAATTTTGAATTGGACAGCTAAAAGTTTTTGAACCTGAATGACTTGTGATGGGGAGTGCTAGCAATATATGCCCATAACTGAACCAACCAATGATCCAAACCTGAATAACGAAGAATGTTGGCTTCCATGAGGAGACCTTCCATCATTAGAGATTCTGAAACCAAGAATCTGTCAAGTCGACATGAAACTTGGTGTGCGTCAGAATGATGATTCGACCAAGCGGAGGTTCCATTTTGGGTTTCTATATGAATCAAATTGATGTCATCGATTAATTTTTGAAGGCCTTCGCTATCCCTATCTAGTCTCCTAATTACCCCATATTTTCCTCCAAAGAATGAATGATGTTGAGGTCAGCACCTAAAATCCATCTCATGTGATCCACAATGGTACCCAAGACTGCCAAATTTGACAAAAAGGCATCCTTCTCTTGAGGGAGTTGAGGAACATAGGAATTTGTAATAACCCCTTCTTTTCTTGAGTCAATGACACGATAATGTGCAATGATAGTCCATTGTGTAGAGTAAAAATTATCTATTAACACTGTTCCATACAATTACAATCCCCCTACTCCTCGTATAGAGTCATTTTAGACATAGTTGCTATGTCGCCATCATCGTAAGGATGTGTTTTCAACGACAGATTCAGTGCACTTCGTTTCATGTAAGAGTAACATATCTGGATTCTATTCCATGATATTGTTTCAAAGAACGATATGCTTCGTTCTTTCGTTGAGGCCTCTAGCATTCCATGAGATAATATTCATGAGGACGGTGGAGGAGGAGTGTTAAAGAATCCCTCAATGATATTTTGGACCTGCTCCGAGTTAATCATAAAGCTACCTACTACTCGGATGAGCTGTTGGGCAGATTTTCTTCCTCGTTTTTTCCCTTCCTTTGGGGTTTTATGAATATCCTTTCGAGGGTATGAATGAATTCCAAGACTGCCTCCAAATATGGAGGTCGCTCCTGCAATGGAGTTCAAATAAACGTTGTGTACCTTGTGTAATTTCTCCAGGGGAAGGGATTGCGGCTCCTGCTTGTGATATGCCTCCGCAAGTCTCTCCAAATCGATATTTTCTAATTCTCTTTCATCTAGTAGCATGTCCATGTCCCCGCCGTCCTCTGTGAGTTGGTCCTCCTCAATAGGAATTTTGTTGATGGGTGGGATAATATGTTCTAGAGTTGGTTTTGAAATCTCTTTTGCTTTACCTTTGGTATTGTCCTTACCTATATATTAGTGTGGGTGTTCCACTTCTGGGGTGTCCGGGAGATGATTATGCTGAACTTAGTTTTTGAAAATGAGAGAATGTTTCTATTTCATGACAAAGTGTGAGAGAATTTAGTTATTAATTGTTATATGATATATATAGATAACGTACATTAAATTTAATAATAATGAAAAGTGACAAATGGATGCATTGATTTCAACAAGAATACATTATAAAATTCTAAAAATAATTTGATACATTATTTTTAACAATGATGCACTACAACATAATTGAGTACATTGATTCATAACTATACATTAATTGAGTACATTGATTCATAACTATACATTGCAAAACAAAAAAGTTCATTAAGTTAAGTTCATTGAAAATGTGAATTACATCACATAATTGAAATAAATTGACAATAAATAATATGAAATAAAATACAAATAAAAAAACTAAAACCATATCCCATATTGGAATAAATTAGCAATAAGTAATATGGAATAAAATACAAATAAAAAGACTAAAACCATAGTAACTAAATAAAAAGAGAAATAAAAAACAAAATGTCCATAAAATTTAAATGAAAAAAGCGTCCACAAATAACCATAAATATAATAAATATAATAAATTTGAATACAATGAACTTATACTCCTAGAGACAATTTCATAATAAATAGATGTATCAAGGGAAATTTTATAAATATGTATTTAATTAAAGTTAATATTAAATTTTTAACTATAAAGTAAATTCATTCTAAATTTAGATTTATCAAGTGTTTAAAAGTCTTGTTTTTTAAATATTTGAAAATTTAAAGTTAAGACGATGATGATCATGATGGTTATCATCCACTAAGACCAAATTTGGGATCTTAAGAAAGGTAAGGAAAGTACTTGGGTTTATTTAGAATTATATTTAGGTGTTGAAAACACTTTTCTTTAAGAGAAGTGTTCGTAAATCACCATAGTTTTGATGAGTGGAAAGGTTAGGAAACTCAATATTGTAATAGATATTTTTTAAATTGGGATCTAATGTGGGTGTTGGATGATGTTTTAGGAATTATCCAACACCCTCTTTCACTATGGAGCTTGTGCAAGTTTGTCCTTATTTTGACAATGTTGATTTTCTTCTTCACGTTAATCAAAATAGAGAGATATTTTTCATATATTTTTCTTTATAATTGATCAAGTCCTTATAATACCTTAATTTTCTCTATTCTCTAATTCTTTATTGCACCGCAATTTCTTTTTAAATTTAGATGTAATAATATATTTAATATTATAATTTTTAAGATGAACCTATTCCTTTACATTCTAATAATATCTCAAACTTAAAATTATATAATATTCAAAATAAAATTATTTTATAATAACAATATATTAAATCTGTGATAAGGAAATACTAATAAACAAAGTTTCATTTAATATAAATGAAAATATTAAATGAAAAAAAAATAAAAAAATACATAAGAGATTTCAAACATTTTGTCATTCACTTCCTATCAATAAAAGGGATTAGTTTTTAATTAATTTTTATTATACATTTAAAAAAATTTAATAATAAAGGTATTCATTTTGTACAATCAAATCCTAAAAACTTCTTATATATTAATGTGGAAAAAAATTACATATAAAATATTATTAAAAAACAAAATGGCATCCCAAAGACATGAAGGTCAAGTACAGCACACATAACACCGCCACTGAATGTTACATGAGCAAAAATTTAATTTAATATATTGTATAAGAATATTATTTGGTGGCTTACCAAAACCAAATCAACAAACGAAATGAAAATTGATTGATTCAACTTACTCAATCTAACCGTTCGTGAAGATTAATGAAGAATAACAAATTTAACCAAAAAAATTGCAAACGTTTAAGGTCTTTTCTTGTATATTTATTTTCTGTCACAGACAGTGATCATGATTCCCTTTTTTTTTGGATTGTGATCATGATCTCGAGTAGTTTTATCAAAAATGAAAATTGATTAGCTTGTCTTCTTCCTTAATCCAACGGTCGAAGGGTACTAGTGAACAATGTGAACATGCAGTTCGTGAAGCACGAGATAACGCCAAGGCAGCTGACAAATGAGACCCGGCTCTTCTTTGCTCTAAACGTGCAGCGATGTAAAAATATCACTCTGAATCTGCAGACATTTTTTTTGGCAATTGACATGCATTTTCGAGATTGATTTTGATTTCCATTCATTTATCATGATAATTGAATTTATATTATGACTATAATTGAATTATGAGTTTTATGGTTTTACATGGTTTAAAATTTATAAATAATAATAATAATAATTTAATTTTAAGATTAAATCTTAAATTTTGATCCTAAATTAAATTTAAGTAAAACATCAAATTAAAGTTTGATAAACCATTTCCATCTCAATAAACTCTAATCATCGTCATCAATATATGACACCCCTTTATTTGATAGAAGGATAAATATAAACCAAAATATCTTATATTTCAAATCATTCATAACACCATTCAATATTTTCAATATCTCTTTAAGAGTAGTGAATTTCCAAACACAAGCAAAACTATTTCGACTTATAAACTCACAATGTTAGTTCTTGAATATCAATTTAAAATTTTGTAGTAATACAAGAGGATTTACAATACAACACTTTAAATTTATTGAAATGATTTTCTTTTTTAAATTTAATTTTATTTCAAATATTATTCAACATTATAAAAATTATAAATAAAAGGGATATCAATGTTTTTTACATAAAATGTGGAAAAAATTATCTATACATAATAGAGAGATTCAAATAGGCATGTCAACCTAAACCCTCTATTATAACTTATATTATAACTTATCGAACTCTTGACATAAGCATTTTCAAAACCAAGAGATGACACTATTTAAGTATGTTATAACCTTTTCCCTCTATATAAAGATAAATCATATATGTATTATATAATATATATATGTTATAATATATCATATGTATTATATAATACATATATCTTATATATAATACATATATCTTATAATATAAGATATGTATTATATAATACATATATGTTATAGTATAACATATATGTATTATAAGTAGACTATAACATATTCTAACCTCTAGGATTTGTATTTTGTAGAAAAAAAAACAATTATTTTATGGTCTTTAAAACTTTTGAATAAACATTTTATTTGCTAGTTTGTTTTTTCATATGGTGAGATAAGGTGTTGCAGGTCTTCTCCTACATTGTATTATTCTCTTTCTTCTTTTTTCATTATTACGAGTTCAATTTAAACCCTACAGGGCTTGTAGCAATAAGTGATACTTATTTTCTGATTGGTATAGTTATTCTCTAGTTTATTCTAGAATTGGGTTGTTTCTCTCTACAATTGAATCCAAGTGGCAAGCCACCAACTCTTTAGTTTTCGAGTAGAGTCCAATGCAGGGTTAAGGAATACCTTGTGTTCCTATTTTTTCAAAGTCCCATGTCACAGATGAAATGAGATGGTTCCTAATCAATCTTCATATAATTGGTGGCACCCTGCAATGCTTTAACTTATACTTCATACTAGTGGCCTTTTGCTTAATATAAACACCCTTTGTGATGCACTAAGCTTCAATGAATTTTATTTTATCTCATGTATGCCTACCTTGGATTCTTGGTGGGCCTTAAGAGGTGTTAGGCCTTCACCTTTTGGATTTGGTTGAGGTGGTTTGATCTTGTTCTCTTCCACCAAACACCAGTTCTCATTTCCTGCGATTTCATTTTCTTCTTGTTTGAGATGGTCAACTTCATAAACTAGAACATGAACCTTGTACTCCATTACATCTCTTGCATTACTTCTCCTAGTTGCTACCTAGTTCTCTCTTGTTAGGCTCTTTTATTTGATGCATAGTCAAGAGATGATGGTGGGAGCCATTATCTAGTTTTTACAATTAATCATGAGGAGAAGTATGGTTTATATACACTCTTTGATGAACATTATTCTTGGCTTGTGTACCAACAACAATATGGTGAAATACCAACTTGTCCTATCTCCTTAGTCATTTCCTTATTGGGTTATCTCTCCTACATTGAACATGTAAAATATTCATGTTGTTTATTGTATCTAGGACCTTCATGTTGGTTAGTGTTCTCTAAGTGGCTTGGACAATATTATTTTAGGTTGTATGCTCCATGTCCCATGCTTGTTTTCCTTGGCTTGTGCTAGATGATGGTTGTAATAGATGATGTGATGGGTGTGTCCCATATTGTCTCGAGTGAGCACCTTATTCAAGTGGTAAATATATTGAATATTGAAAAATAATCTCTCAACTCTATATAATGAAACTTAATATGTAAGGAAGATACTAAAATGGAATATCGAAATCAAACATTCATATCATTTCTATAAGCTTTATTTTAAATATAATTTATTATCAAGGATTTGCATTGAAATTCATCGTCCATCATGATATACTTGGTGGATTACTGAGAGGGGGCGTGCATCAATAATGAGCAATTATACCAATTATTAATCCTTTAAACAACAAAGTATATTCTTTTACTTATTCAACCATGTTCATATGTTCATCATCAATATCTTACTCTATCATAAGCATTAAAATTCATCAATGCATAATAAACAATAACAAACACATCCACACAATCCAGAATACACCAATATTTACGTGGAAACCCAATGCGGGAGAAAACCACGAAATGTTTTTCTTATATGTCAAGAATTACATTCAAGGAAGCACCAACTTCCAATTCTCCAGCTACAACTAGAAGGAAGCTCTAACCCCCTAGTTTCTCAGGCTAAAACCTGAGGGAAGATCCAACTCCCTAATTCTTTGGCTACAACCAAAAGAAGGCTACAACCCCATATGTTCTCTAAGTACAACCGGAAGATGGCTAAAACCACCTATCCTTTCCCGGATCAACCGCCCTGAAATATAAGTGCCAAATGTAGAAACTGAATATGTCACTGTCACAACTTGTTCTGTCGAATCTATCACTATCACAACCTGTTATGTTGAATCTGTCATTGGGAATCATGTCATTGTATACTCATCAACCAATTTGATCTGATCACATATACTTAAAAAACTATATCACAAGTTTTTACCTCAAACCATGTGCTAGAACCTCAATGGTATACAACCTCTATCTGTACCAATAACCTCAGCAACATACCTCAACCAAAATCCCTCAAACATGAACCAATACTAAAATTCAATAGATCTACCTTAGATGAACTCTACAACAAGTCCTAAACTTCAAAGAGGGCATCCAACAGATTTACAAGGAAAACCCTCAACCATATTCATAAATTAAACACTACACATATGAAACCCATACCTTTTTTCTTCTTGTAGTGTTTTGTTGCCCTAGTTTTTTTATCGTGATTCTATTGCCACGATTTTTCTGTGGCACTTTTTCTGCCATGATTTTTCTGCCACACTTTTCCTACCACAATTTTTCTACCACATTTTTTCTGCCACACTTTTCCCGCCACAGTTTTTCTGCCGCACTTTTCCTCCTACACTTTTCCTTCCATGAATTTCCTGCCGCACTTTTCTCTATCAATAATACCTGCCCAAAGAACCTTCACAAAATATATATTCAATGATATTCAATAGGTGCTAATGGAAGAGCCTTTCTCTCATATTTATACTTCCATGTAGTTTCCTTAATGGGTTACCTTCTAACCAACTTAACCCACTTTCCTTCTTTTAGGGCTAACCCACTTCTAGCCACTTGTCCACTTCTAGCTCACTTTGCGGCACTTAACTTAACCACTTTACCACAAATAGTAAGTTCTCCACTTTTAGTTACAAATAACTTTATTATTTAATTAATTTCTTTTTCAACCACTTTGACTTATCCATAAATAGTAAACTCACCACTTCTTGTTGCAACCACTTTATTATTTAATCAATTTATTTTGCAATCACTTTGACTACATTATTATTCAAATAATTTCTCTTTACTCACAACTTCTTGTTGCAACTAACTTTTCTATAATTATTCAATTCATAACTTGTTTTCCCTTAACTAACTTCTTGTTGCAACAACTTTATTACTTAATTTATTTCTTGTTCAACCACTTTGACTATTCAATCTTCTCATCACAACTACTCTACCATAATTACCAAACTCACAACTTCTTGTTGCAACTAATTTATTTTTAATTATTTTCTTAATGTAACAACTATAACCATGATTAACTCCTAGTGTCACCCACTTTGACTAGTCAACTTCTTCTAATAGTTTCTAGAATATTTTGACTTATTTGACCTTCTAGGGGCTTTTAGATAACTCATGAGGGTTATCCAACTTTACAACGCCACAACTCTCTAACCGTGAGGAGTTATGTGACATTCCACATATCACCAGAAATGGCATGAGAAGTATTATCCATATAGGATAGTATTACATACATATACACTAATCTTCATTACATTATTCCTCAAGCAAACGTGGGTTCCTTACCCATACCTCTAGAGATACCAGACATAGTAAAGGGATGAAATCAATCTCTAAGAGTTGACATCAATATACAATATCACTCTCCAAAAGCATACATCAATGACAACCAACAATCCAAACCAACTGTCTGACAATCTCCACTTTTGGCCTTGATGGCAACACCAACATTGATGGAAAAACTTAGTCATGATAACATTTATTCTCAAACATATAATCAATGTTACTATCTCTCCCCCTTTGACACCAATGTAAAATGGTATCTCTCCTTGGGAATACTCCCTCTGAGTGAAATCTCCTTGGCACTAGTCCCCTTGCCTAAATTCCTTTGATATTTTCTATGTGTTTCTAAGCCTCTGATTACTCTCTCTCCCTTCATATGAAAAATATCTCCCCCTTTGAAAAAGGGTATCACTCTAATGCAACACTGAAGTCATATTGCTCATTATTCCCTTGTGACAATCTCTCCCCCTCGAAACATGTCTCTATTCTCTCTCTCCAAGAATATAACTCTCTATCTTACATCTGATGAATCTCTTACCCTAGAATCATACCTCTATTCTTACCTCTCTATCTAACAACTTCTTTGAATCATATTTCTACCTATAGTTTTGTTTTTATTTCTCTCTCTTGACTTCTTTGCAAGATGTTGTGTAGAAAAAATAGAATTCTTCCTGTACCTACTGCCTTTTGGAGTTATTGTCCATTGGTGCTTCCTTGTGTAATCAACTAAAATATATGAAAAACATTCAATAATAAGCATTCAAATATTCTTGTGTAATTATCATCCATTATGATAATTTTCCTTTGTCTCTGAACACTCTCTAAACCAATATATGAATCCATGCTCTCATTCACTATCATATATTTTTCCAAACTTGCTAAGTGTTCTTACGAATCCATATTTTTCCATACTTTCCAAGACTCTGCTACACAACTATCCATAGTGTTAACCCATATGTCACTGTACTATCATGAAGTATTCACTATAGTTTACAATTGATTAATATATCATATTGTACTTCTTCCAAATGACTACTCTGAATCTATCTACTCAAACTATGCAATCTTCTCGAAGTATGGTTCTATGGTCTATCTAAGCTACCGCATAGACTCCCCCTGTCTACTATTCATATTACCTGGGAGTCTCTAAGTCGAATGGCTCATAACAGTTCCTTCTTTGATGCAGAGTCATGATCATCTTCATCGGTAGATTCATCATATCCATGAAATCTGACTTCTTTATTTCTATCTGTGGATTCATCTTTCACTACAATACATGAAATTACAATCTCTTGAACATGTTCCTTATTTACCTATCCTCCTTTTCTTTCATTTCTTTTCCAAAACTTTTTATATCTGACATCTTCTTTTTTCTTTGTAGATTTTTTTTCATCTTGTTTTATTTCCAATCTTGCGATCTCTGGGTGATATCCACCTAGATCACTTGGACCTGGTCTTTGTTCACATGTTCTTCCTGTTTTCTTATCCATACTTTATTATATCTGATATTAGTGTTCTCTTTCTTGGAAGTATGGATCATGCTTCTACAATAATGAGATATGTGTCCATAGTTATGACATTTATAACATTCAATATTACATGGGGCCACACAAACATTTCTTGCTTGAACATTTCTTTTATAATCCCTGCAATCTACAACCTTATGTCCAAATTTAGTAAAATAAAAACAATGACCATAAAATAAATTTACATACCTGGGAGTGAATGATTTTCTCTCTGGTGTATTCCTTCTGAATTTATACCTTGAATGATCATGATCATAATCATGATTGAATCTTCTTTGCGGCTTGAACATGGATGGTCATCTTACATGAAGAGTGGAAAGGAGAATTAATAGATGCAGAGGGTGCAGCAATGGATCTGAGTGTGAGGGGTGAATTCTTAGCAGCTAGGAAGATGTATTGGATGGAGACTACGTTGAGCAAGAGAAGGAGTCGTATCTCCTTTTAGAAATTGTCCTCCTCTATTCAAACCGACGCCCTATGTATTGCTTCACACAACCATCAAAACTAAAGGCGAATTTGCAGAACATGCATACTAGAAATGAGATGTGCACTAGTTCCTTTGGTGCACACTCTCTCTCAGCAAATACAAAAACAAAAATTACCTCTCCACTAATCTCAAAAACATAAAAATGAATTACAAAAAAAAAAGGGAATAAAAATGACGATTAAAAAATAAATTCATCATTGTATTAGAGGGTCTTTTCTATTCTTAAACATTCAATATGATTTTATACAATTGGTACATGCCTCTTTTCTTCTGCAATTCTCTGTTCATTCGGATTTGCAAGAGAATTTTCCGGCATACTTTTATGACACAAATAACCCTACTCTAAAATAGACATTGCCATTATTTATTTTAGACTGGCGAATGATTTATTACAATACAAAACTGAATGATCAGAAAACTAGCATAACATTATTTCTTCTTTTTATCTTTCTTGTTGCAGAGTACTTGAACTTTGTTGTCCGCTTCCTAAGGAAGGTTGGCATCCTTCCTTATTGGTCCAATTCCTCCCTGTTTAGATCCGGAAGCATCCCTACTTCCGCCACCCACAGAGGGAAATTTTGTTCCACTATCTCAATTGTCATTGACTTGTCCTGTCTATGGTGTTTGGCATTGTTTCCCGACCAGGTAGGAAACATGATGTTGCTTGGCACGATCCATTGTTATTTGCAAGGAGGTTGTGAATGGAGTGTGTTTATGTGATAAGTTATGAATGCCACTATGTTCAGCTTGTTTTTCGCGATGTTGATGTGATGATGCTGACATATGAAACATGAGAAGCATCTTTGTGGGCGCTCAGTACTGAATGTCAAGACAAACCTTGAAAGGTAAGAAGTATGTGGAAGCATGCATGGCCATTTTGTAAAGGTGCCACTTTTGTAAACATGACAACATGAGGTGGAATTATTTGGTGTAGTGGTGGTCAATAGATTTGGATGAGGATAGGGTCTCATAGTGGTAAGTCACCGGGTGACCTCCCTATTTACGCATCACTCCCAGGGAAAACTGAGAGATAATCTGTGGTAAAGGGTAACGATCTTTAACTGTTGGTTGGGTGCAGGAATGGGATGCGGTAACTAGAGGACATTCGATAGTGTCTTGTGGAACTAGGTGAGATGATGGAGTCTTGGGAGATGATGTGGAATGCATGAGATTGATAGATGTATCCTAGGCTTGAGAGGGTGGGGGGCTTGAGGGAGATTGTAAGGTTTTGGAAAATTCCACGAGTAGAGGGATTATTGTGGGAGGTGTACGATTAGTGAGGATATTGGGATGAACATGGCAGGTCCAACACAGAGAGACATTGGGGTATTGATAACATGGTGCGTGGTAATGGTAGCGGTTCACAACTATGGCAAAATGATGGATGATGAAGTAAGTACATAGGTGAGCCCAACCCGTTTAAGGTGGTATTGATGATTCTTGGTGTGATACACCGCTTGTCGACATTTTTGTTAAGGAATACCGAGAAGGAGGTCATCACAATCTAACAGTGACACGTCGGAGATCACTGTGTCACGAAAAGGACCAATGGCAAAGGTGACGACGCAACATCTAGAAATAATAATGCAAGGACCATTCTTCTGGACCTAACCACGCTGATATGGATCAGGGTGTGGGGTGGTCGGGAGTTGCAGATGTTGGAATAATTCTTATGATACTATATTCCTTTCACTTCCATTGTCTAGAATGAGAGTGGGGAGATCATTTTTAATTTGACAGTTGTGAGTGAATAGGGGAACGTTGTGGAGATTTGGTTCTAGTGTATTCATGAGAATGATGGACGGGTCAACTTCGGTGAGGTTGGTGAGAGATATGATTTCTGGTTTCTTGGGAAATGTAGTGGCTATGGCCTATGCAAGAAAGGTCTAATGGGGGTGGATATTTTTAATGGCTCGAAATTCGGCTGAGTTATGGGAGTTAGTCTTGTGAAAATTACACCAAAGTTCATTTTTGGTCGCTGACAACGCAGAAGGATAAGGTGGAGAATGATAAGGGGATGGGTTATCGAAATGGTTTTGATTTGGCGGATATTGAATGTGATGAGCCTCATTTATTTCTATAACCTAGGCCCATAAGAAAGCCTTGTCCAGAGAAGTTTTGTCAAAAGTATCTACCTCTCGTCGGAGATGTAACAATAAACCATAATTGAAATTAATTATTAATACTTCATACGGTTCTCTGATATGGAGTTGGATGTGTAGCTTGTAGAAGATGTCTATGTAGCCTTGTACCGACTTATTGGTAATTTCTCAAAGGTGTAACCACTTTGCAAGCAAATTGTGAAGGTAGCCTGGAGGGTAGAAGCATTCTCTCAAGGCTTGACATAAAGTCTCCCATGAAGTAATGCGGTGAGTTGTCGGGGACGAAGTATTGATCTCGACGATCAATTCTTCATTGTTCAAGTGTGTGTCCCACCAAGTTTGGGTGATTCCCTCAAGTTGGAGACTGACTATTTGTAATTTGGTAGCCTCCTCCATCTCAGGTGAGGTTTTAAAATATGTGGAGAGACTATGGATCTAGGAATCCACGGTCTCTCCATTCATTTGACCAGTGAAGTTGGGTAATTGAAAATGGGTTTCCAGTTGCATGCTTGCTGGTGGTCTTTGTTTTTTAAGATGAATCAATTCCTAAAGAGCCAATGCCAAATCGATCACTGGGCTTGATGTGTTTTCATTAGAGTCCTCACTGGAGGGTTCACATCGAGGCAGCATTGGTGGTAGTCTGGAGTAGACCCTGAGGAGGGTGTCGCAGAAACCCTACAAAGGGTGAAAGTTATGTTCTAAGAAGAAACGTGCTATGAAATGAAAGATCCCCCCCAAAAATAATTTTTTGATTGGATGAAGTTTGGGTCCCAAGGACAGAACATGCTCTGATACCAATTGATTTGTGTGAGGGTGTTTTTTATTGGAAAATAGGAAAATCATGCAGTATGGAGGGCGCTTTATAGGAAGAGTGAAAAGGAGAATTAATAGATGGATAGGGCACAACAATGGATATGAGTGTGAGGGGTAAATTATCAACAGCTAGGAAGATGTGTTGGATGGAGACTATGTTGAGCAAGGGAAGGAGATGCATCTCCTTTTAGAACTCATCCTCCTCTATTCACACTGATGCCCTATGTATTTCTGCACACTGCCATCAAAACTAAAGGCGAATTTGCAGAACATGCGCACTAGAAAAGAGATGTGCACCAGTTCCTTTGGTGCGCACTAGAAAAGAGATGTGCACCAGTTCCTTTGGTGCACACTCTCTCTCAGAAAATACAAAAACAAAAATTACATCTCCACTAATTTCAGAAACACAAAAATGAATTACACAGAAGAAAAGGAATAAGAATGACGATTCAACAAAAAATTCATCATTGTATTAGAGGGTCTTTTCCCTTCTTAAACATTCAATATGATTTTCTACAATTGGTACATGTCACTTTTCTTCTACAATTCTTTGTTCATTCAGATTCGCAAGAGAAGTTTCCCGCAGAGTTTTATGACACAACTAACTCTACTCTAAATTAGACATTTCCATTATTTATTTTAGACTGGTGAATTCTTTATTAAAATACTAGACTGAACGATCTTAAAACTAGCATAGCATTCTTTCTTCTTTTTATCTTTCTTGTTGTGGATGAATTGAACTTTATTGTGCGCTTCCTAAGGAATGTTGACATCCTTCCTTATTGGTCCAATGTATATTTATTAATTTTCTTAGATTTTGGTTGACCATGATTCATCAACTTGAGTAATTCTGCATAACTCTTGCTCTTTTCTTCATTCTTCTTTTCTATCAACCCAGAGTGCTTCTCTTCATTCTCTACAACTGATGCATATGGTTGTGTTCCTTCAACGTTCTTTCTCAGCTTGATGATTTTACTTCTCAATGTGAAAACTTCTTCTTCAAGATTCTGAACATCTTCTTCTTTCTTCATTATCCGAGACTTCATGACTTCTTCTCTTCTTTTCACTTCTTGAAGCTCGATTTTTAATGTGATTATTTCTTCTTCATGTCCTTTCTCTTCTTGACCAAACTCTGTTGAAAGATGGCTTAGATGATTAGTTCTTTCCTTAATATGATCTGTCAATATCTTCTCTCTCACTTATGCTTCTTCCTTCTATGTTTCTATGTTGGCTTCCAAATGCTACTTTTGATCTTCAATATTTTCTTCGATCTTTCTGGCTTCTTCTAGATGAGTTATTAAGTTCTCAATGACCTATTGGACTTCTTAAAAAATGTGAACACTTTCCTTTTTCTTCATAAATTCTTTATTGAGTAAATTATTTTCTTCTCTTTCTTTTCTTAGTTCATATAAAGCACTGATAAGTTTTGCTTCATAATTGTCTTCTATTTCAATTAGTTTTTCTATCTGATTTCCTTCATGGCATTCCATTTCAGGATGTTTGTGTTTTTCATAATTAGAAAAAAAACAACATACCTCTGTTGATTATGTACCTTACATCTTATGAATTTGTTTGACTTGATGACCATCTTTCTTCTTGATATTTGCCTGCATATTCTTTGACTTTCTCTGACTCTGTGATGGGTGAAGAATAGATATTATGTAACTTATCCAAAAGTTATTTAGATGATGGACATTTACCCACTTTATCCTTTACTGAATCATATAATCCTTCCAAAATGAAATCCATTGCAATTTTGTTATTTCATTTCAGTTCCTTCTTTGATGTAGTCTTTCCCCTTTTTGAACTATCATGTCCGGTAACAATTGATGGCAAAATATCATACCCCTGTGCCTTTAAAAATACTTTCTTCCTTCCGCTCCATGTCTCATACTTTAAACCATTATGACCATTAAAAAATGGTACTCCATTCTAAGAATAATCCATGATCTCCTTCTAGTGGTTAAATGTTTTCCTCAAGGAACCAACTTTGGTAACATTGTTGGATTACTGAGAGGGGGGGTGAATCAGTAATGAGAAATTATACCAATTATTAATCATTTAAACCACAATGTATGTTCTTTTACTTATTAAACCATGCTCATATGTTCATCATCAATATGTTACTATATCATAAGCATTAACATTCATCAGTGCATAATAAACAATAACAAACATATCCACGCAATGCACAATACACCAATATTTACATGGTAACCCAATGCATGAGAAATCCACAAAATTATTTTATTACATGTCAAGAATAACATTCAAGGAAGCACCAACTTCCAATTCTCAAGCTACAACTGAAAGGAGGCTCTGATCCCCTAGTTTCTCAGTCTACAACCTGAGGGAAGCTCCAAATCCCCAATTATATGGCTACAACTAGAAGGAATCTACAACCCCCTATGTTCTCTGGCTACAACTGAAAGGTGGCTAAAACCACCTATCCTTTCCCCATCCAATCGCCTTGAAATATAAGTGCCAAATTTAGAAACTGAATATATCACTATTGCAACATATTCTGTCGAATGTGTCATTGAGAAACATATCATTGTATACTCATCAACCAATCTTATCTGATCACATATACCTCAAACACTATACCACAAGTCTGTACCTCAAACCAAATCCTAGAACCTCACTATTATACAACCTCAATCCGTACCAATAACTTCAGCAACATACCTCAACCAAAATCCCTCAAAAATGAACCAATACTAAAATTCAATAGATCTACCTCGGATCAACTCTACAACAAGCCCTAAACTTCCAAGTGGGCCTCCAATAGATTTACAGGGAAAACCCTCAACCAGATTCATAAATTCAACACCACACATATGGAAACCATAATGTTTTTCTTCTTGTAGTGTTCTAGTGCCGCGGTTTTGTTGTTGGTAATTTGCTGCCGCGATTTTTCTGCCGCGATTTTTCTACTGCGTTTTTTCTTCCGCACTTTTTCTTCCACGATTTTTCTAGTGGACTTTTTCTGCCACACGTTTTATGGCGCACTTTTCTCTATCAATAATACCTGCCCAAAAAATGTTTCACAAAATAGATATTCAATTATATTCAATAGGTGTTAATGGGAGAGCCTTTCTGTCTTATTTATACTTCCACGTAGCTTCCGCAAGGGGTTACCTTCTAACCAACTTAACCCACCTTCCTTCCTTTAGGCATAACCCACTTCTAACCACTTGTCCACTTCTATCTCACTTTGTTGCACTTAACTTAACTACTTTACCACAAATAGTAAGTTCTACACTTTTAGTTGTAACTAACTTTATTATTTAATTAATTTATTTTGCAACCACTTTGACTTATCCATAAATATTAAACTCACCACTTCTTGTTGCAACCACTTTATTATTTAAATAATTTGTCTTTGCAACCACTTTGACTACTTTATTATTTAAATAATTTATCTTTACTCACAACTTCTTGTTGCAACTAAATTTTTTATAATTATTCAATTCATAACTTCTTTTCCCTTAACCAACTTCTTGTTGCAGCTAATTTATTATTTACTTTATTTCTTGGTCAATCACTTTGACTATTCAATCTTCTCATCACAACTACTTTACCATAATTACCAAACTCACAACTTCTTTTTGCAACTAATTTATTTTTAATTGTTTTCTTAATGCAACAAGTATACCCATGATTAACTCCTAGTGTCACCAACTTTGACTAGTGAACTTCTTGTAGGAGTTTCAAGAACAATTTGACTTATTTGACCTTCTAGGGGCTTCTAGATAACTCATGAGGGTTCTCCAACTTCACAAGGCCATAACTCTCTAACCGTAAGGAGTTATGTGATGTTCCACATATCACTGGAAATGACATGACATGCACTATCCATCTAGAGTAGTCTTACTTACATATACACTAATATTTATTAATTATTCCTCAACCAAATGTGGCTTCCTTACCCACACCTATAGAGCTACGAGACATACTCAAGGGTTGACATCAATCTCTAAGAGTTGATATAAATATACAATATCACTCTCCAAAGGTTGACATCAATGAAAACCAACAATCCAAACCAATGGTCCATCAATATAAACCAATTTTCTGACAATATCCCCTTTGGAATTGATGGAAACCCCAAAATTGAAGGAAACACTTAGTCATGATAATGTTCATGCTCATACTCCTCATCAATGTTTCTATGTCCCCCCCTTGGACATCAATGACAAAGGGTGTCTCTCCTTAGGGATACTCCACCTGATGGAACTCTCCTTGGGGTTGCTCCCCTTATCTAATTTCCTTTGATATTTTCTCTTTGTTTCTAAGCCTCTGATTACTCTTTGTCCCTTCATATGAATAAAATATCCCCCTTTGAAAAATGGTATCACTCTGATGCAACATTGAAGTCATATCTCTCATTCTTCCCTTGTGACAATCTCCCCCCTAGAAACATGCCTCTGTGCTCTCTCTCCAAACATATAACTCTCTATTATGCATCTGACAGATCTCTTTCCCTAGAATCATATCTCTATTATTAGATTTATGTCTGACAACTTCTATGAATAATATTTCTACCTATATTTTTGGTCTTTTTGGTTTTTTTTCTCTCTCTTAACTTCTCGGCAAGATGTTGTGTAGAAAAAATATAAGTCTTCATGTACCTCCTTCTTTGGAGTTATTGTCCATTGGGGCTTCTTTGTGTAATCAAATGACATATATGAGAAGCATTCAAGAATAAGAATTCAAATATTCCTATGTAATTATCATCCATTATGATAATGTTCCTTTGTCTTTGAACCACTCTCTGAACCAATCTATGAATCCATGCTCTCATCCACTGTCATATATATGTCTAGACTTTCTAAGTGTTCTTATGAATCCTTCTTTTTCCATACTATCCAAGACTTTGCTACACAACTGTTCATAATGTTGATCCATTTGTTACTATACTATCATTAAGTCTTCACTACTACAACTGATTAACATATCATACTATACTTCTGCTAACCAACTCCTCTGAATATGTCTACTCAAACTCTGCAAGTTGCTCGAAGTATGCTTCTCTATTCTATATCAACTACCACATAGAATCCCTCTGTCTATTATTCATATTACTTGGGATTCTCTAAGCCGCATGACTTAGAAAAAATC
This sequence comes from Picea engelmannii, assembly GCA_009831015.1. NCBI lineage: Eukaryota > Viridiplantae > Streptophyta > Pinopsida > Pinales > Pinaceae > Picea > Picea engelmannii. The sequence goes on along the minus strand of ML781645.1, from coordinate 311,845 downwards.
ATGCTCTGATGCAGAGTCATCATCATCTTCATTGGTAGATTCATCATCTCTCTAAACTCTGACTTATTTGTTTCTGTCTGTGGATTCATATTTCACTACAATACCTAAAAGTACAGTCTCTTGAACATGTTCCTTATTTACCAGTCCTCCTTTTCTTTCATATATTTTCCAAACCTTTTTGTATCTGACATCTTTCTTTTTCTTTGTAGATTTGTCTTCATCTCATTTTATTGCCAATCTTGCGATCTCTAGGACCTAGTCTTTGTTCACCTAGTCTTCATGTTTTATTATCTATACTTTCTTATATATGATATCAGTGTTCTCTTTCATGGAAGTATTGATCATGATTCTACAATCATGAGCTATGTGTCCATAGTTATGACATTTGTAACATTCAATTTTATGTGGGGCCACATAAGCATTTATTGCTTGAACATTTGTTTTATAATCCCTGTAATTTGCAACCTTATTTCCAAAGTTAGTACAATAAAAAAATGACCATAAAAGAAATGTATATACCTAGGAGTGAATGATCTTATTTGTGGTGTAGTCCTTATGAATTTATACCTTGACTAATCATGATCATGATTGAAGATTCTTTGTGGCTTGAACATGGATGCTCTTCTTGAAGATATATCTTCAATAGTTTTCTTAGATTTTGGTTGACCATGATTCCTTCCTTTGGGTACTTTTGCAAAACTCTTTCTCTTTTCTTCATTCATATTTTCTAGAACCCTAGAGTTCTTCTCTTCATTCTCTACAATTGATGCAGATGTTTATGCTTGTTCAATGTTCTTGCCAAGCTTGATGATTTTACTTCTCAATGTGACAAATTATTCTTCAAGCTTCTCAACCTCTTCTTATTTCTTCATTGTCTGAGACTTCATGAATTCTTTTGTTATATTCACTTCTTCAATATCGATGTTTATTGTGATTATTTTTGCTTCATGTTTTTTCTTTTCTTGACCAAACTCTGCCTCAAGTTGGTTTAGATCGTTAGTTCATTCCTTAAGATGATCTGTCAATATCTTCTCTATCATTTCTACTTCTTCCTTTTGTGTTTCTGTGTTGGCTTCCAAATAATTTTTTTGATCTTCGATCTTTCTGGCTTCTTCTAGATGAGTTCTTAAGTTCTCGATGACCTGTTGAGATTCTTAAAAAATGTGAACAATTTCCTTTTTTTCATCAATTCTTTCTTGAGTGACTTATTTTCGTCTCTTTCTTTTCTTAGTTCATCTAAAGCACTGATCAATTCTGCTTCATAATTGTCTTATATTTCAATAAGTTTTTTTGTCTCATTTCCTTCATGGCATTCCATTTCAAGATGTCCACGTTTTTCACAATTAAAGAAAAATAACATACTTTTGTTTATTATGTACTCTTCATCTTCTGAATATGTTTGACTTGATGACCATCTTTATTCTTGATCTGTACATGCATCTTCTTTGACATTCTTTGACTCTGTGATGGGTGAAGAATAGATATTATGTAACGTATCCCAAAGTTCTTTATTTGATGAACATTTACCCACTTTGTCCTTTATTGAATCATATAATCCTTCCAAAATGAAATCCATTACAATTTTTTTATTTCATTTTAGTTCCTTCTTTGATGTAGTCTTTTCCCTTTTTGAACTATCTTATCCTGTAATAATTTATTTTTGAATATCATACCCTTGTTCCTTTAAAAATACTTTCATTCTTCTGCTTCATATCTCATACTATAAACTATTATGACCATTAAAAATTCGTACTCCATTCTCAGAATAATCCATGATCTCCTTCCAGTGGTTAAAATGTTTCATGAAGGAACTCGCTCTGATACCAATTGTTGGATTATTGAGGGGGGGGAGGGGGGGAAGGGTTGGTGAATCAATAATGAGCAATTATACCAATTATAAATCCTTTAAACCACAAAGTATATTATTTTACTTATTCAACCATGTTCATTTGTTCATCATCAATATCTTATTGTATCATAAGAATTAACATTCATCAGTTCATAATAAACAATAACAACCACATCCACACAATGCACAATACAACAATATTTATGTGGAAACCCAATGTGGGATAAAACCACAAAATGATTTTCTTATATGTCATGAATTACATTCAAGGAAGCATCGACTTCCAATTCTCCAGATACAACTGCAAGGAGGCTCTGACCCCCTAGTTTCTCAGGATACAACCTTAGGGAAGTTCAAACTCCCCAATTCTCTGGCTACAAGCAGAAGGAGGCTACAGCCCCCTATGTTCTCTGGGTACAACCGGAAGGTGGCTACAACCACCTATCATTTATCTATCCAACCAACCTCAAATATAAGTTCAAAATGTAAACTAAATATGTCATTGTCACAACCTGTTTTGTCAAATCTGTCACTGAGAAACCTGTCACTATATAGTCATCAACCAATCTGATCTGACCACATATACCTCAAACTATAGTATTCCAGATATAAAATAGTATGAATAACATAAATAATTAGCTAGAAATGGCAAAGAAATAATGATATAACCAGAAAAATACCACAATAATACCAGAATAACACCAAAAGATCACTTTGATTACTGAGAGAAATGTTCACTTTCCTCTTCAAGGGGGAAACCTCCAACAGAGAATAGCTCTATTACAATAATATCCAAAACAATATTTCTCATACCCTCTACTTCTATTTATACTAAATATTTCTATCCAAAAGAACAACCTAGAGGAAGATCCTTCTAGAAGCAAAATCTTCTATTAGGTCTTCTTACATTTGAATTATTCTTCCTTAGTTCTAAGCCTTATTAATATTGGCATTTATTAAATGAAATTATATTATTCTACCTACGTGAGGGGTTAAGGAGGTTAGGTCCCTAACATGCCCTCCCCTTGAAGAACAACCTTGTTCTCAAGGCGTCTGATGAGGGAATTGTTGTAGAATGGTGGTTGGCTCCTAGGTGGAATCTTATGTAGGTGTGTATTTACATTGAAATCACACTTCCTATATGGTGTGCTGATCGAGACGACGCTCTCGTTGGGCCAATACTGCTTGTGGATACAACCATATGGAACCTTCTTCATCCAACTCAAGAAGACTAGTTTGAGTTTGGAATTTACTTCCAATCACCTTCTTTAAGCAGAAAACATGAAAAACAAGATGGAGTTTTGACTGACTGGGTAGAGCTAACTAATAGGCCACAAAGCCCATACGCTTGAGAACTTGATAAGGACCATAAAATTTGGGTGTAAGTTTTTGACAGTGGTGAGATTTGAGGGAAGTCTTCTTATAAGGTTGTAGTCAAAGAAATACCTAGTCCCCTTCAACAAAATGGTATTCAGAATGACCTTGATCGGCTTGCTTCTTCATGCAATTATGAGCCATGACCAAATTTTCTTTGAGGGCATGAAGAATAGCCTCTCAGACTATAATATTTGTGTCAACCTGCTGAACCTTCGAGATGCCTAGAATATAGGAGATAAATGATGGAGGATTTTGGTTGTAGACTACTTTAAAAGGAGTCATGTGAGTAGATGTATGATAATATGTGTTGTACCACCATTCATCTAGGGGTAACCATTGAGCCCACCTATTTTTCTACTCTGATTAAAAACAACTCAAATATGTTTCCAAACACTTGTTGACAACTTTCGTCTGGCCATCCGTCTGGGGGTGATAGGGAGTGTTGAGATGCAATTGGGTGCCCTGTAACTTGAACAACTCTTGCCAAAAAAATTTGGTGAAAGTGGGGTCTCTGTCAGAGAAAATAGAATTAGGCATGCCATGAAGCTTGAAGATATTATCCATGAAGAGTTGAGCCATTTTGGCAGATGTGAATGGGTTTTTAAGAGCACAAAAATGAGAATATTTGGAGAGATGATCGACGACCACCATGATGACTGAATTATTGCTCAATTTAGGTAAGCCTACAATGAAGTCCATAGAAATATCTTGCCAAATAGCAGGGGGAATCAAAATTGGTTGGAGTGTGCCCAGAGATTTGAAAATTTCTCCCTTGTTGCGTTGAGAGAACTCACATTCAGCCACAAATGTGTGGACGTCCTATTTCATACCCTCCCATAAAAAATAACATTTGACACTTTCACAGGTTTTGGTAAATCCAAAATTCCATGTTGTGGGTGATGCATGATGTTCAAAAAAAACTATGGATTTAATTTGGGGGTGCTTGCATAAATACAAACGGCCTTTGTAGTGAATCTCTTTGTTATGAAAAGAGTACCTTGGATAAACTAAATAATTGTGTTGCAATTGGTGGAGCATGCTAGAAATTGTTGGGTCTTCCAACCATTCCCAAGGAACAACTTAGAGCCAATCTAGTACAATGAAGTAGAGGGAGAAAACAAACCCATATTCTTCATATTTCTGAAAGAGAGCATGAACCACTACATTTTCCTTTCCCTTCCTATAAATGATCTCATAATCATATCCACATAGCTTGGTCACCCATTTTTTTTTCACCAGGGATGAAACTCCTTGTCCCAGGAAATACTTGAGACGTTGATGATCAGTTTTGATTTGGAATTGTTGAACCAATAAGTAAGGATGTCTGAGATCCACAACATGAAAGATAGTTAACATTTCCTTTTCATAAATGGATTGGCTCAAATGTCTCTTTGAAAGTTGTTTTCTAGTGAAGGCCAAGGGCCTGACATATTGCATGAGGATGACTCCAATTCCTTTCCCAAAAGAATCCCATTCCAATACGAATGTATTTGTGAAGTCTCAGAGTGTTAAGATAGGGGTCGAGCACATAGAATATTTTAAGGCTTGGAAGGCATGATCCGCAGTTGATGTCTGTGAAAGAATTCTTTTTAAGGAGGGAAGTGAGAGGAGCTACAAGCTTTCCATAATTCTAAACAAACTTCTTATACTATCATGTTAAACCCAAATAACCACTCAAGATCTTAAGAGTTTTAGGGTGAGGCCAATATTGCATAGCTTCAATTTTCTTAGGATCCACTCAGACACAATCCTTTCCAACAATATGACCCAGGTATTCCACTTCTAAGGCACCAAAGGCACATTTAGATTGTTTGAGGAAAATGTGGTGCTTAGAGAGGAGATAGAGAACTTGATTCACATGGGAGAGATGAGATGACCAAGTTTTACTATAGATGAGAATATCATCAAATAAAACTAAGACAAAATAACGGAGAAAAGGATGAAAGACATGATTCATAAGACTTTTGAAAGTGGAAGGATCATTACACAACCAAAAGGGAATTACCAAGAATTCATAATGACCCTCATGAGTGTGAAATGTTGTCTTGGGAATGTCTTTGTATTTCATGCAGATCTTGTGGTAGCCAGAACATAGATCCAATTTGGTGAAATATTGAGCACCACTCAATTTATCAAAGAGGTCATCAATGAAAGGAATGGGGAATTTTTCTTTGACTGTGAGTTTTTTGAGGGCTCAGAAATGAGGACACATGCACCAAGTTCCTTCTTTCTTGAGTACCATGACCACAAGAAAAGAATAGGGGCTATTACTGGGATGGATAACACTGACTTCCATTAATTCAGGAATGATTTTCTCAATTTCATTCTTCTGGGAAAAGGGATGATGATAAGGCTGAACATTGGGAGGAAGACTGTCTGGGATGAGAGGGATGGAATGATCATGGATTCCATGGGAAGGTGGAATTTATTTGAGGGTGGTAAAAACAACTTGGTGGCGGGAGAGGATAGATTGGAGGTCAGGATGCATCTAAGGTGTCTCAATAACATGAATGGAGTGGATTTGGGTGATAATTTATGAATGACCTTTTTTGAGGATATTTTCCATCCGATGAGAACTGATGATCTCGGGGGGGCCTGTTGTGATTCCTTGGAACTTATATTGTTTTCCCTCTTGTTGGAATTGCATGGTCAATTCCTTAAAATCGATGAGAATGGGGCCGAGAGTAGGTAACCATTTGAAACCAAGAACAATGTCACAACCACCCATGTCTATAGAAAACATATGGGATTTCAGGTGATACTAACCAATTTGGAGTTGCACATTTTCACATCATCCCCCACATTTCATGGAACCACCATTAGCAATCATCATTTGAAAATTATTAACTGCACGAATGTAACAATTGACTTCTTGGGTAATGTGGGGATGAATAAAGTTATGGGTGCTAGCATTGTCTACAAGGATGATGAATTTCCTACTTTTGATGTAACTAATTAATTTTAGAGTCTGGGGAGTAGAGAAGTCAGTGAGGGAATTAAGTGAAATCACTGGTTCAACTTCGGGTGGGTTAGAGTGGCTTGAGATCAGATGGCGGTGGTAGTTCCTCCACAAGAAGAAAAACAACATCTTGTTCAGAAAAATCCTTAGTCACAACCATAAAAAACGTTTTTTCCTTACGCTTGTGCCCAGGAAAATATTTATCATCAAAATTATAACAAAGATCCTTGAGTTGATGTTCAACCATTTTAGCCCTGGTTTATTTCTAGATCTTGAAGGGAGTTGCAGAAGGGGAAAACTGGGTGATCTTAGGGAGAGGAGGAAAGGAGGGTTTACAGGTTTGGGATGACACAATATGTTGGGATTCCTTTGCTCGTTGAGTAGCTTCCAACCAAGTCTGGGGGCGTGCCATGAGAACATGGGCACAAATTTCATCTTTGAGGCTACGAATAAAGCATTCCCTAAATAAATCATCTGACATTCCCTCCATTCTAAAATCCAAGTGCTCAAATGCGATAATAAATTCTTCCACTATCCCAGACTATTTTAACTTGGTCAAACGGTCTAAATGGTAGGTGTCAAAGTCAAAGTGATCATAAAGTTTGGCCACAAACTGTGTCTAAGAAAGATACCTTTTGCATTCATTTTTTCACCATTTCCACCATTTCCATCATTTCAGATCTAGATGTAGGACACCATAATGAAGCTTGGATAAATCATCATTAATGCCATACAAAGAGAAACGATGTTCCATTTGGGTGACCCATCCTGTAGGATCTGATCCATCAAATTTGTTCACCTCAATTCTAGGAGGGTGAAGGTCTTAGGAAACATGGGTAGTATGAGGGACTTGGTAATGGGAAGAGTCATGGTGATCCTGGTAAAATGGTTGTTCATAAGAGGAAGGGTTCTAGGAAGGGCCTAGGAAGTGTTATTTGAGTTCTTTGAGGTAGGATCATTTTTCCTTGATGTATTTGATGTGGGAACATTGTTCCTTAAGGTCTTTCATGTGGGAACATCCATTCTTGAGGATATCAATAATCGAATTGATGGATCTAACATTGGAATTGAGTTTCTTGATGACGTTCTTGTTTTGATGGTTGTTAGCAGTCAAGGCATTGAGGTCTTGGGCTCGTGTAGTATTCATTTGGACAAAGGAGAAGTAAAATGGTATAGGGGAAAAAAAGGGGGTTTGGAGGGGTGGGTGGGACCATGGAAAAAAAAGGGTGTCAAATGATAGGTACCACTGTAATCAGTGCAAAAGGGGGATCCAAAGGGATAGGAGCCAAATAAGGGTGTCGAAGATGGGTTGGGTCCACAAAACAAATGTGGGTTAAAAATGATAGGTATCACTATAATTGAGGCAAAGACGGGAACCCAGTGGGATAGGTCCCAAATAAGTGTGTTGGTGGGGCCACTATTATTATTTTTTTACTCTTGCGGAGTTATACTCCAACTTGAAGAATACTGCAGTGACAAAATTCCCAAATGCTTAATAGGAAGAAATGTGTAGTAATTATGTAACCCGAATGCAGAAGACACAGTTGCGCGGAAATAGATCTTGTTTGTTATATTTTTTATTCCTTCCCAAGGGTTAGGGTATTCAGTGTTTCTACAGACAAGGGTTTTCCCTATGCTATTTCTTTCTGATATACGTGTGGGGTCCAGAAGTATTACTTGACCCAATGTCCCAGGGCACTAACTAAGGAGGCTAGACCGTGCCCTTATCCATACTACTTGAATACCAAGTTACTAGAGAGTATATTCCCAAGTGTTTTTCTCATTGGAACTATAGAATTCAAGAGACCGATTGGTCTATCTATGGAGGGTTTTAGGATATCTAGGTCGATCCATATACAAGTGTTGTCTGATGCGCTACCACTCAAAGGGGTACCAATAGGGGTTACAAGGGTGGCCAACATATGTGCTCTTAAGTACCACTTGTATTTCCTTCATGTATGAATCTATGAACGCAAGTTTATGCGCGTACCGACATATCTCTATAGCTTTAATATGCCAGAATACGTCTCTACCCTAGAAAACAATTAACCCACAATTTTATGCAAAGGAAGGTGCTCCGATACCACTTGTATTATTCCAGATATAAAATAGTATGAAGAACATAAATAATTAGTTATAAATGGAATAGAAACAATGATATAACTAGAACAATACCAAAATAATACCAAAATAATACCAGAATAACACCAAAAGATAACCTTGATTACTGAGAGCAATGTTCACTTGCCTCTTCGAGGGGGAAACCTCCAGAAGATCATAGATCTATTACAATAATATCGAAGAAAATATTTCTCATACCCTCTACTTCTATTTATACTAAATCTATCTATACAAAATAACAATCTAGAGGAAGATCCTTCTGGAAGCGGAATCTTCTATTAGTTATTCTTACATTTGACTTATTCTTCCTCATTGCTAGGCCTTATTAATATTGGACTTTATTACATGGAATTATATTATTCTACCTACGTGAGGGGTTAGGGAGGTTAGGTCCCTAACACGAACACTATACCACAAGTATGTACCTCAAACCATGTGCTAGAACCTCACTGTTATGCAACCTCTATCTATACCAATAACTTCAACAACATACCTCAATCAAAATCCCTCAAACATGAACCGATACTAAACTTCAGTAGATCTGCCGCAGATCAACTCTACAACAAGACCTAAACTTCCAAGATGCAATCCAACATATTTAATTCAACACTACACATATGAAAGTCAATGCTTTTTTCTTCTAGTAGCGTTCTACTACCGTGGTTTTGCTACTGCGAATTTGTTGCCACAATTTTTCTGTTGCACATTTCTTGCCCTGATTTTTCTACTGCAATTTGTTTTCCCTGGTTTTTCTGCCGCGATTTTGTTGCCACACTTTTCCTGCCATGATTTTTCTGTCGCACGTTTTTTCCTCACTTTTTCCACCGTCATTTTTCGGTCGCACTCTTTTTGCCACAATTTTCCTACTATGATTTTTCTGCCGCACTTTTTCTACTGCACTTTTCCTGCAACACTTTTTCTGTCGCACTTTTATCTATCAATAATATCTATCAAAATAACCTTTCACAAAATAGATATTGAATGATATTCAATAGATTCTAATGGGAGAGTCTTTCTCTCTTATTTATACTTTCATGTGGCTTCTTCAAGGGGTTACCTTCTAACCAACTTAACCCACTTTCATTCTTTTAAGGATAACCCACTTCTAACCACTTTTCCACTTCTAGCTCACTTTGCTACACTTAATTTAACCACTTTACCACAAATAGTAAGTTATCCACTTTTAGTTGCAACTAACTTTATTATTTAATTAATTTCTTTTAGAACCACTTTGACTTATGCATAAATAGTAAACTCACCAGTTCTTGTCGCAACCATTTTATTATTTAAATAATTTCTCTTTGCAACCACTTTGACTACTTTATTATTTAAATAATTTCTCTTTACTCACAACTTCTTGTTGCAACTAACTTTTCTATAATTATTCAATTCATAACTTATTTTCCCTTAACTAACTTCTTTTTGCAACCACTTTATTATTTAATTTATTTTTTGGTCAACCACTTTAACTATTCAATCTTCTCATCACAACTACTTTACCATAATTACCAAACTCACAACTTCTTGTTGCAACTAATTTATTTTTAATTATTTTCTTAATGAAACAACTATACCCATGATTAACTCCTAGTTTCACCCACTTTGACTAGTCAACTTCTTCTAGGATTTTCTAGAACAATTTGACTTCTTTGACCTTCTAGGGGCTTCTAGATAACTCATGAGGGTTCTACAACTTCACAGTGCCATAACTCTCTAAGCTTGAGGAGTTATGTGACGTTCCACATGTCACTGGAAATGGCATGACATGTATTATCCATCTAGAATAGTCTTACTTACATATATATTTATATGCATTACATTATTCCTCAACCAAACGTGGGTTCATTTCCCATACCTCTAGAGCTACCAGACATAATCAAGGGTTGAAATCAATCTGTAATAGTTGACATCAATCTACAATATCACTCTCCAAAGGTTGACATAAATGACAACCAACAATCCAAAGCAATTGTCCATCAATCTAAACCAATTGTCTGACAATACTAAGCTAAAGGGATAAGCTATAAATAAAAAAAAAATCTATAATAAAATCCAAACACCCATTTTTTTACTATAGTTGTAATTATAATCTTTTTAAACATTTAAATATATGTCTAATGCATAAACAAGATAACAAACAACAATATTTCACATGATCAAAATTCAATCGGTAGTATGATTTCCATATTAGATTTGAAATATTATGTTATGAGTATATTAAAGAGCTCCCTCCTCTTGATATATACTAAAACTTATGTGGTAAGAGTGGCACTTAAGATGAATAAGTGTAATGATTGGATCTAAATGATCATTTTTTTTAATCTAAATAATTTTGATTCTTACTAGTTGGACTTAATGAATCAACTTGTTGAAATTCCATAACATGTGTATGGGCATGGATGGAGTTTTTAATGTCTTGTTTTAATTTTTTTCAAAATATAAAAATAAGATTTTATGTATATGAACTAATTATGGGAAGTGTTTTTTACATCATTTTGCAAAATCTCTTTTTTATTTGACTTTTTCATTTCAAGGTGATACTATTTTTAGTGGTATTGATTTTCAAGGAATTTCTTTTTTAAATAAGGTATAAGGGCATAAAATTGTGGAATTGAATACTAACCATATTCCAAAGGGTCTAGTCCCATTGGAAATACTTTTTGACAGTAATGATGTGTCCACAAAGCCCTCATTCAAAGTCAAGAAAAGGATGTTGTTGATTGCAATATTGAGACTATTGTTGATCCAAACATTATAAAATTATCCAAAGCATTCATAGAGGAACAAAGGAGCAGGTATGTTGTTGTTATGAAGGAGTTTGTTGACATTTTTGTATGGTAGAATGAAGATCTTACGATCTTTGACACCCAAATTATTCGACACAAAATTCCTTTTAAAAAAGGCACCAAAGACTTTAGGAAAAAGTTAAGAAAATATAATCATATGTTGTTTCCTATCATTTAAAAGGATTTAAAAGGAATTGAAGAAACTTTTGGATGCTAAGATCATAGTGCCTATAAGGTATTCATAATGGGTTGTTAATTTGGTACCAATCAGGAAGAAAAGTGGCAAGATAAGGTTATTTGTGGAATTTAGGAACTTGAACCGATGTTCACAAAAGGACAACTATCCATTACCAAACATAGATCACATTTTACAAAAAGTTGTGGGTGCTCAGAGGATTTCCATGCTTGATGGGTATTCTGGAAATAATCAAATACCATTTTTTGAGGAAGACAAAAGGAATAATTCCTTCACCACTCCATGGGGTACTTTTGTGTATAAAAAAAATGCATTTTAGTTTGATGAATGAAGGTGATACCTTTCAGAGGGCCATGGACATTGCATTCATTAGAGAAAAGGATAAGTTCATGGTGATTTACCTTGATGACATCATTTTGTTCTCAAAGTCAGAAGATGAACATATTAAGCATCTTAAACAAACATTTCAGAAATGGAGAATGTATGGTGTATCTTTAAATCCTAAAAAATATGATTTTTCTATGCATGAGGGAAATATTTTAGGCCACATTGTATATTCTGGTGGGATTAAGATAGATCCTGAAAGAGTGAATTCTATTCAGAAAATTGATATTTCCAGAAACAAAAATGCCATACAATCATTCATAGGTAGAATCAACTTCTTAAGAATATCCATACCTAATTTTGTTGAGATTATAAATCTTATTACAAATATGTTGAACAGGGGTGATTTTAAGGATGGAAATTTATTTTGAAATGTAGAAAACTTGGCGAATCTTACTAATCCTTCATATGACAACTATAAATGTTTGGCAACATTTTTGTAAAAATATTCAAATTTATAAGGATTTTATATAGTTTGTATAAAATTTTGGCGATTTTTAAGTTAAAATAATTTTATCCTATAGAATTTGGGCGAATAATTTTTAGAATAGAGAATATTTTTTTGGGAAAACCATGGAATATTAGCCCATGAGAGAAATTTAGCCCCTAAAATCATCCATGATGTTGAAGAAAAATGATGAGATTAAATGGACACAGGAAGCTAAGTTATCCTTTGAAATAATCAAACAAGCTTTGATTGAAGCCCTTGTTCTTATTATCCCAAACTATTTAAAGAGTTCTTGATCTTTTCTTTTTCCTACGAAGAAACTATTGTTGTTGTATTGTTCCAGAGAAATGAATATGGATATGAAAAACATATTTCCCTTTTCAATAAATCACTTAGGGATGAAAAGATAACATATAATATAATGGAAAAATAGGATTATGCCTTAGTGAAGGCATTAAAATCTTTCAGAGTTTATATTTTTCATTCCAAAATAATTGCCTATGTTCCAATAAGTATTATAAAGGATACACTTGTACATCCTCACAATGAAGGAAGGAGGGGTGAGTGGATAGAAAAACTCTTATATTACAATGTAGAACTCAAACCTACTAAATTGATTAAAGGGTACGGCCTGGAAAGATTGATTGTTGATTCAAATTGCATAGCTATTGGGATGAACTATATTCAAAATCAGTCAATTGTTCCAGCACCACATAATGAAGATGTACATTTGTAGGTATTGGATAAGTATTAATCCTCACCTTGGTATAAGCATATATTTTATTTTTTGTAGAATTTTCAGTGCCCACGAGAGTTTGATAAATTTAAAGCCAGATCTCTCAAACTAAAGGATGCAAAATACCACATTATACATCTGAATTTGTTTTGGAAGGATCCTGGTGGTATCTTGTTGAAATGTATTGATGAGGATGAACAAAATTGGATTATGACTTAATTACATAAAGTTGTTTGTGGTGGACATCAGTACTGGAAGGCTACAACATTGAAAATTATGAGACCTAGGTACTAATGGCCCACTCTATTTTCTGATGTATTTTATACGATCAGAGCATGTGAGCAATGTTAAAATTTTGTTGGGAAACAAAATCTACTCTCCTTTCCTTTGAAACTATAAATGTGTTGAACCTGTATAGAATAGATCTAGCTATAAAATACCACACACATTTGAAGAGAGAAATTAAGAAAGAAGAATCAAGAGATAAATAATGGAAGAATTCTCATTAACCATATTCCACACTCAAAGAGTGAATAATTTACAATAGATATAGTATAAATGAGTAATTAATGATCCATAGTGGTGGTCTAGAGTGATATGGACACACACAAGTAGTTATGGGAGTAAACTGCCACCTAGTCTAGTCTCTCAAGAAGTTACGGGAGTGAACTGCCACCTAGTCGAGTTAACCAGTCAACCAGTCTTTGGTTAACTAACTGAATAGAGTGTAGTAAGGAGTAGATCAAGGAATCAAGGGTAATGCGCCAGTCTGGTGATGATCCCAAGGCAAGTGTGCATTAGCATGGTGACAAAACCAATGAAGCATCTAGACTCAACTCAACTAGTCAAGCTGAAGTGTCAACTGAAGAAAATATTCTCCAGGTGGAATATTCTCCCCTAAAATATAGGAGACTGGATAATGACTAATAAACAAGGAAAAAACTTAGGAAAAAGAAATCCTAGGTGTGTTTGAAGTAACTCCAACACCCCCCCTGAACATCATTATGGTGAAAATAAAGAATGGGTCTTGACAACGAAGCCATGTTAGGTACCCAAATACAAAAGATACACTGAAATAAATGAG
>ML781645.1:200362-288902 GCA_009831015.1 Picea engelmannii | reverse complement strand
CTTCACAGAGATTTCCTCCTTGGAAAGGTCCACTAAGAACCCAGAACAAGGACTCGAATGCACAGGCCTTATCAACCCCGCACGAGGAGGAACGATTCTATTAAGGTTCCAAGATAGTAGTGTTGTGAGGAGTGACAAGCCGACGGATGAGATCTCGTCGGAGGATCCATAGTCATTCACGACCATTAGATTGACGAAAGTAACGCAGGCGTTACATACCTTGCCCCTTTTCCCTCTATCATCGTGAGCAACGAGAAATTGGGATCGTAAACTCCAAGACCCAAAAGAAGGAATCTAGACCGTTAGATATCGGTCCATTTACCCATCAGCCGTTGGACCTGGAGAAGCAGCGCAGGGGTAGGCATGCGAGGGAGTGATCTGAGCCATCAGATCTGGAGCAAGAATCCCGTAAATCGTTGGATCGGGAGGAGTTTCACGGAGTATAAATTCTGGAGGGGGAGCGTGCAGGAGAAATGATCTGAACCGTCGGATCTTAGATCATAGTCTCGACAGCCGTCATATCTCGAGAAGTTGCGTCGGAGTTAAACCCTAGTATGCAGAGAAGGAGTCCTAGTCGTTGATCTTGACAGGACACGTGTCGGTGTCCTAGGAGGCATCGGGATTACACCCATCGGAGAATTTAGGAGTGTAGAACCATTGTAATAGGAAGTCGCGATTCGCGAATTCCCGATAGGATCTTAGCCATCCAAACAGCAGGGACACGTGGCAGAGGATCCCGGAGAGTCGGAGTTCGGCATATCGGGGATTTCGAATACATAGAACTCTTGCCACCCGAAATCGCGATCCACGATTTACCGATAAGATCCGAGTCGTCCATCTGAAGGACAGATGTCGGAGATCAAGGCGCTATCAGAGTTTTACGCATCAGAAAATCGGAGTTGTCGAGGACATGGAACGCTCGCAACAGGAAATCGTGATCTGCGATTTCCCGACGGGATCAACACCGTCCATCAACGAGGACGCGTGGTGAGAGATCCCAGAAAGTCGGAGTTCGGCATATCGGGAATCGGCGTATCGGGGATTTCAAGGACATGAAACCCTTGCATTACGAAACCACGATATGCGAATTTCCGACACCATCATAAGCCGTTGATCCAAGGGACACGTGTCGAGCATCTGGAGAGAATCGGGAATCGGGATATTGCGAGCCCTAGATATATGTGTTTTATGTCATCGTAAATGTCGAAACCCCGATGGACGGTTATATGGCTGCAGTCATATGGTAAGTAGTCACATGGACCATGGTATAGTCAAGGGGACTAGCCATTATAAAGGCGCGTCGAGAGTCTAGGGGACTTGTGCGCCATAACATTGAAAGGCGCCAAACCCCGACAAGAATTAAGACTGTGGTCTTGTGAAGTTGTGGTCGTATTGACCAGGACTTAGCCCGAAAAGACAATATGCTAGGAGCACATCGGGGATTGGAGGATCGGGAGTTCCGGGTACATGTGCATCTCGGCACCGCAAACTCCGAAACCCCGACGAGAAACTGTCGTACGGTCATATAGGAACCGGTCGTGTGGATCAAAGGCTTAGCCAAGTGGGGCTGAGGCAACCAAGGAGTGAATCAGAGATCGGAGATTGGTGATTATAAATGACAAGACATTGTAGGTGTCAAAGCCCCGATAGAAGAAACCCCGAATTCCGATATAGAACCAGGGATTGGCATTTCGCTAATGCAGGCTTCTAGGGATTTCTCATTTGTGAGAGATTAACCCCGGAATTTTTAAACTATGATAGTGGGTGTGTTACAATGCACTATTGATATTTCCACACATAACCACTTTCTCTTCTTGTAATAAAGAAGATCTGAATAAAGTTTGGATGAAATTTTAAAAACCATGAGACTGTTTCCAGAAAAATGATGACATTTTGTACCTGTAAATGGGTTGAACCTGCACATAATAGATCTATGTAAAAAATAATACACACATTTTCAGAGAGAATTGGACAAAGAAGAAGAAGGAGAGAAGGAATGAAATAATTCTCATTAACCGTATTCCACACTCAAAGAGTGAATAATTTACAATATATATAGGATACATGAGTAACTAATGCACCATAGTGGTGGTCTAGAGTGATTTGGACACACACCAATAGTTACAGGAGTGAACATCCACCTATTCTAGTCTCTGAGGAAGTTACAGGAGTGAACTGCCACCTAGTTGAGTTAACTAGTCAAATAGTCTTTAGTTAACTGACGGAACATAGAGTAGTGAGGAGTTAACTCAAGAAATCAAGGGTAATGTTCCAGTCTAGTGATTATCCCAAGGCAAGTGCACATTATCATGGTGACAAAACCAACGCAGCATCTAAACTCAACTCAACTAGTCAAACTGAAGTGTCAACTGAAAGAGAATATTCTCCAGGTGAAATATTCTCCAGGTGAAATATTCTCCCCTAAAATATAGGAGTCTGGATAATGACTAATTATGACTAATAAACAAGGAAAAACCTTAGGAAAAATCAATCCTAGGTGTGTGTTAAGTAACTCCAACACGCCCCTAAACATCACTATGGTGAAAATAAAGAATGGGTCCCGACAACGACACCATGTTAGGTACCCAAATACAAAATATACACTAAAATAAATGAGGAAAGAGAGAAAACCTCATGCTAAAACTCCCCCCCTCAAATTACAATGCATAAAAAAAAAAAAAAAATGAGAAGGAACAAAAACCAATTCCTAAGCAACCCCGTCCTTCACTCCAAGAAGACCTTGCAACTGTGCAAGTTTGTGCTTGTTGAATATTTTTTTGAAGATGTAGATGTCTTCATGGATCTGATGAAGTATATGCACCATTGATATGTCCACACATATCCACTTTATCTTCTTGTAATGAATAATATCCAAATAAAGTTTGGCTGAAACTTTGAAAATCGTGCGACCATTTCTGGAAAAATACTGAAATTTTGTCGATTTTAAAATGATCATAACTTCACTTCACGGACTCCATTTCGGACGATTTGTTTTTTGAAATTGGATATTTTCCCGAGAGGAATTCAAATATCCAATTGTTTTCTACAAATTTTTCTCATAAAATATCATAATTGAGTCTGATGTGCACAACTCCCTTTTTGTCTCCTAAGATGCATGCATTGCACATGGAAATGTGTCTACATGTGACTCTTGAGATGCATGCCATATATATTCCACATGAATTTTATAAAACAAATTTGAAATGGAGTAGACATCATATTCAATTATTGGGATACAAATTTTTGCAAATACGATTGCAGAAGACTCTTCATAGTAAGAGGCTTGATCTTCTGATGGCTTCTCTTATGGCTCTATCTGTTCAACCTCCTACATGAAATATTCACAATATTATTTATTCATGAATATAACCTCCAATATATTCCATAATTCATTTGGAGTTGATTCTTGTGAGTCATCATATACTTGGTGGAGAATTTCTGGAGAAATAGACAAGAAGATAAATCCTATGGCCATATCTTGTCTATTGAGAAAGTCATTTTTATCATCGACGGAATCAGGATCTACTTCCATTGCCATGGTTATTTGGTATAAGCCTATACTTTTGAGAAAAATTAGAATCTTTGGCTTCCACTCCAAATAGTTATGAGGCGTGAGAAGTATTATCGGTGAGTAAAACATATATTCCATTTTTTCTACGTTCTTCAATCTTCAGTACCTACAAAAATAATTTGGTGTAGTTTTTTCTTCGCAGTCCACTGGCTCTAACACCATGTAAATGTGTTGAACCTACATAGAATAGATCTATCTAGAAAATACCACACACGTTTGCAAAGAGAAATTGAGAAAGAAGAATCAAGAGATAAATAATGGAAGAATTCTCATTAACCGTATTCCACACTCAAAGAGTGAATAATTTACAATCGATATAGTATAAATAAGTAACTAAGAGCCATGGTGGTGGTCTATAGTGATCTAGACACACACCAACAGTTACGGGAGTAAACTGCCACCTAGTCTAGTCTCCCAAGCAGTTATAGGAGTGAATTGCCACCTAGTTGAGTTAACTAGCCAACCAGTCTTTAGTTAACTGACTGAATAGAGTGTAGTGAGGAGTATATGAAGGAATCAAGTGTAATGCGCCATTTTGGTGATGATCCCAAGGCAAGTTCACATTAGCATGGTTATGATCCCAATGTTTCACGATAACAAAACCAATACAACATCTAGACTCAACTCAAACTGAAGTGTCAATTGAAGAGAACATTCTCCAGGTGTAATATTCTCCCCTAAAATATAGGAGACTGGATAATGACTAATAAACAAGGAAAAAACTTAGGAAAAAGAAATCCTAGGTGTGTGTGAAGTAACTCCAACAGAAACTGATTATTGTAAATGGTCATTTTCAACAGTGGGGCCTGTAATTCATAGGAGAAAGACATCCCCCTTCTAGTGTGTTAGAAAAATAGGATCGTGGAGAAATAAAATAAAAAAAAATTGGAAACAAAACATAAAAGATACACAATACAATAGACACATAGATTTATGTGGTTCACCCAGTGTGGGCTATGTCCACGAGAGAAATTGCCAGGTCCTTCCTTTATTATTATGCAACAAATGAAGGGATACAACCTAAAACAAACCTGTTGTAACTTCCTCTTCTTTCTCTCACAGCCTCCTATCTCAGAATACAATATTCGTCATAATGCATAGCCGCAATACATTTCCCTCATAACAGAGGACTTCCTTCTAGGGAAAAAAACCCTAACATAATTTCTACCTTTATATTTGCGACCTTATAATGAATGGTCCATATTTACAATGAAAATACAATATACTTTTATAAGGAAATTTTTCCTTCAGGGGCTTCGCCCTCGAACCCCTGACAGGGGCCCGCTTTCCCCCAAACCCTGTAGAGGGGGTAACCCCCCTCTTCACTCCCCCATGTGGAAGAGTGTACATACTTCTAGGGTGTAAATGCTTCATGGGGTATAAACATGGCTTAAAACAAAATATCTCTGAATTAGGAAGATAATCAGGATCCACAACCAACAATCTCCCACTTGGAGACTGATCTCAATAACTCCACCACTGTTTTATATGATGGACTCTAAGCCTTCCTGGACCTGTAAAATTTATCATCTTCACCTTCATGCTTGAAGACCAATTGAAACTGAGCAAGAACTCAGTTTCTCCCTGGTTACTCCCTTTGTTAACATGTCTGCAGGATTCTGGTTAGTGTGTATCTTTTCCAACTTCAAATGTCCATATTCCAAGATGGATCATATGAAATGGTACCTCAACTATATATGCTTATTCTTCAAATAGAAGGCTGATTTTTTTGCAAGATGAATTCCACTCTGACTGTCATAGTACAACTTGTTGTTATCCTTCTTCTTTCCCAATTCATCCATAAACCTCTGTAACCAAATCATCTCTTTACTATCCTTTGTAGTAGCAACATACTTTGCTTCTATTGTTGAAAGTGAAACAACCTTTTGCAGTTTTGAAATCCAATTTACTGTTGTTCCACCTATAATAAAAACATACCCTATGGTTCTCCTCCTGTTGTCTTTATCACCTGCCATATCTGAATCAACATATCCCTGTAGAAAAGTGTTTGAACCTCCAAAACATAATGCATGAGTAGCATTACCTCTCAAATACCCGAGAATCCACTTTACTGCCTCCCAATGTTCTTTACCTGGATTGTTCATATACCTTCTCACAACTCCCACTGCGTGTGAAATATTTGGTCTTGTGCAAACCATTGCATACATCAAGTTGCCAACTGTTGCTGAATAAGGGACCCTGGACATGTATTTTATATCCTCTTGTGTCTTGGGACACATTTCCTTAGTTAATTTGAAATGGTTGGCTAAAGGTGTACTAACTGGTTTTGCATTCTACATTCTAAACCTCTCCAACACCTCTATGTACTCACCCTGAGACAATGTCAATTTGCGATTTTCCATCTCTCTTGTTATTCTCATACCAAGGATTTTCTTTGTAGCACCCAAATCCTTCATCGCAAATGAATTAGCTAATTTCTTCTTGAGCACATTTATATCCTACATATTAGACCCTGCAATAAGCATGTCATCTACATACAATATCAAGATAATATAGCTTCCATTTTCTAGCTTTTTGAAATAAACACAGTGATCAGAATGACATATACTATAACCCTGTTCTGTCATAAACCTATCAAACTTAAAATACCACTACCTTGGAGCTTGATTTAGGCCATACAAGCTCTTCTTCAACCTGCATACCAAATTCTCCTTCCCTTTGACCAATACCCCCGTGGTTGTTGCATATAAATCTCTTTCTCCAAATCCCCATGGAGAAAAGTTGTTTTAACATCTAATTGTTCAAGATGCAAATCTTCTACTGCCGCAAGACTTAAAATAGTCCTAATTGAAGTCATTTTAACAATAGGAGAAAATATTTCATCAAAATCTATACCTTTCTTTTTTGCAAACCCCTTTACAACAAGTCTAGCCTTGTACCGCTTTATTCCTCCATATTCTTCCTTCAACTTGTAAACCCATTTATTATGCAATGCTTTTTTTCTTGCAGGCAACTGAACCAAGTCCCAAGTATGGTTATTTACCAAGGAATCCATTTACTCTTCCATACCTTGCTCCCACTTCTTTTTGGTGTCTACCTGCATTGCCTCTTCATAACATTCTGGTTCACCATAATCAGTCAACAATAAATAATACAATGAAGGAGAGTATCGTTCAGGGGGTATACATAACCTGGTATATTTCCTAACAACACTTGCAGGTGTTTGAGGTACTTGTTTCTATTGTTGTTGTACATTTTCATTTTTTGGTTCCTTTGGAATTTCTTTTTCAGTGATCTCATCAAGCACTGTGTATTCTTGTTTTTCTTTTTCCTATTTCTTTCCCTGCCACTGATCTTTGTACATGACCTTCTCATTGAATATGACATATCTACTCCTAATGATTTTGTTATTTTCATAATCCCATAAACGATAACCAAAATCATTAACACTGTATCCAATAAAGGTACACTTCTTGGATTTTGCCTCAATCTTTGTTCTATTTTCTTTATCAATATGGACAAATGCTTCACAACCGGAAGTTTTCAAAACAAAATAATTTACCTTTTTTCCTGTCCATTCCTCCTCTAGAATTATACCATCCAAAGAGCTTGAAGGTCCTCTATTTATTAATTAAATAGTTGTATCTACAACATCTGCCCAGAATTGTAAGGGAAAACCAGCATGCGATCTCATACTCCTTGCATGCTCCATGATTGTCTTGTTCATCCTTTCTGACACGCCATTTCCTTGTGGTGTTTTTGGAACTATGTTCTCTCTACGAATCCCATGGTATGAACAATAATCATCAAAATCCTTGCTGCAATATTCACCTCCATTATCTGATCTAAGACACTTCAAACTTTTTCATGTCTCAATCTCAACCAAAGATTTCCATTTCTTAAAAGTATAAAAAACATCAGATTTTTGTCGAATGCAATAAACCCAATTTTTTCTAGTTGCATCATCAATAAAAGTAACATAGTAATGAGAGCCACCAAGAGATGATACATGAGCTGGTCCCCATACATATGTATGCACAAGCTCTAACCTTTCATTCTTCTTTTCTTTTTCGATTCTGATAAATATGACTCTCTTCTATTTTCCATAAACACAATGCTCACAGAAGTCCAAATCAATTTGTTTAAGATCTGGAAACAAATTTCTTTTGTGAAGTATTTGCATACCCTTCTCACTCATGTGTCCAATGCTATGATACCTGACGCAGAGCGTACCCTCATGGGCACGTCTGCTCACACAAGACCTTCCTCTCTTCTCGGCCCGAAGAACTCAAAGGTTCTCCTAATTCCCTATCGGGAATCTTCCTACCCACAGATTCTCTTCGTCGCGCGATCCCCTTCCTTAACTTATCGGAGGATCGGAACTCGCGACTTCGCGAGTTCAAAGGTTGAACACTGGGTTCTCAGATCCCCGAGACCTGATGGTCAGTCAACTCGCTGACTTTTCCCTGAGGGATTTCGCTACTCACGATACCAAACTTTTGGTTCTCCAACCTCCGATATCCGAGGCACCGAAACTCCGATGCGCACGTGTGACTTGACTCGTCCACACCCATCACTTCTATCGGGACTTCCGCACTATCGCGATCTCACCACTCATGACTTCGCTACTCGCGAGGTTGAATAACTTCCACATCGACTCTCGATATCTGAGACGCTGAAACTCGCGATCTCTCTCCCTCACGACTTCACTTCTCACGAGGTCGAATAACTTCTATTTCGACTCTCGATGTCCGAGATGCCGAAACTCGTGACCTCATTCCCTCGTGACTTTGCAATTTCCGTGGCCAAGTTCTCGAGCCTTTTCCCGTGAGGCTTCTATGTACGATCCCACGCACGAATCCAACGGTCCTCCCGCGATCTAGATCCAACAGCTATTCACCTTCTCGCTTCTCGCGTCCTCATGACTTTGAATACCCAATACTTGGGCTCTCACCCTGTGAGCTCCCGAGTTCACGAGATATCTCGATCTCTGACACCTGTCCTCTTCAAATGAACGGCTCACAACCTCCTCGCCACTTCGCTACTTCGTGTCCTCGTGCCTCGCAACTTTTAACGCCAATTTATCAACCCTTCCACTTACGAGTTCCCAAGATGCGAGGTGCCACATTTCCACTTGCCAACTCCTATGGATCCACCCTATCCTCTAAGTAGTCAAGATATTGCTTATCGTAATATCATGATTCGCCTTACCAAACTTAGGACACTTTCCTCACGAGGTCCCGATAGGCGATCTCGTGAACAATCCAACGACCCTGACCAACTTGGATCAACGGCGCTGCCTCTCGTGAGCTTGGAGTCTTCTCCACGCCTGCGCTATAACTACCTTTCACCTCTGGGAAATCCAACGACTCTCGAAACTTCGTGAAATCTCTTCCAAAGATTTCGTCCGTCCGTTCTCCCCTTGAGGATTCTGCGAAATAAAGAAGTGTCTCTCCACGAGACTCGTTTGCTCACTCGCCAACCCACGATGCTTTCCTCCGACTTCCAATGGCAACTTCCCTGCACTTAGCCTTCAGGGAGTTCAAAGGTCTATTCCTCCTGAGCTTTTTTCCACTCTGCCTCTTTCAGGGGGACTTGCACGCGTTCCTTGCGGCAATCATTCAACAACTCTCTAGTGTTGAATCCCTTTGACCCTGCAGCAGCAGTCTTTGATTCCCTTTGCTCAGATTCACAACTAAGACTTCTTCTCAGCCTGCGCACTCCTTGCACGGCTTCAACAACCCACTTCCACTTCTGGGTGAATGAGAACAAAAGTTAAACTATTGAGCCTTCATCAATCCACTCCTTGCGGATGAATTCAACTGCACACCTTGCAGGAATCTCCTGGCTCAGATAGTGAAACAATTAAACCTCATTCTCTCTCCCTTTCAGACTTCAGTTTGAAACATGAAATCACATGCACAACATATACAAAGAAAATGCATAACAAGAAGCAAACATTCATGAGTATAACATCAACACACAGACAAAACAACACAAACCATGAGTTTGAATCAAAGCTTCCTTCTATTAATTCAATATATGTTCATGGATGTTCTTCATACAATTCTCTACTTTCTCTTCATGTTCTCCTGCTTCAATAATGTTACAATGAACAATGAGGGTGTCTATATTTGTTTTCCCTCTCAGACTCTATACTATCAAATCTAGACTTAAAATCCTATCTACCAACATTAAAACTATTAAATGCCTCCTATCTATTAAAGGACGAGAGCTTAAAGGCTCAAGGTCCAATACAATATACAAATGTGCCTTCATAAATGGCTCCTTAAAGACTTGTGCTACAATCCCAAAGCACTTCAAAAATGTGGGTTTGTTTATCCAGTTGATCTCCGCTTGATGTGTTGGCTCGCTTGATGAGTTGGTGATGCTCCTGCATCATACTCCTTGGCTTGAAAACTTTCATGGGCTCCTATCCATGAGCTCATGCATGGTCTATCCATTCTTTTGTATCCCTGCTTCAGTCTCCCAGCAGGCATGTTCCACTGGATGGTTCTTCCATTTGACCAGATACTCGAAGTATTGCTTTCATCTGGTCTTTTTGCTCACTCTCTTGTCAAGTATATGCTCCATCTGTGGCTTCTCTGCAATCGGCATCTGCTTCTGCCACTGGACCTCTGGTTGTTCATCTCCTCTGGCTTCTGCTTCTTCAGCCTTATATCGATATAAGTCTGAGACATTGAATGTCGGAGATATTCCGATGCCATCCGACAACTCAATTTCATAAGCATTTTCTCCCATTTTCTTTAGGACTCTGCATGGCCCAATTTTCTTCATTTTCATCTTGTTGTATGTTCCTCTCGGGAACCTTTCTTTCCTCAGATGTGCTAGAACTAGATCCCCAACTTCGAACTGAAGTTGTCTCTGATGCTGATCCGCTCTGCGCTTATATTCCTGGTTTGATTCCAACAATCTCTCCTTCACCCTGCTATGAAGTTCTTCCATTGCCTTTGCGAATTCTTCAGCGCTTGCGCTCTTAGTTATTATCTTCTCTGAATCCTTCAGTTCAGATACTCCTCTTGGCTACCTGCTGTATACAATCTCAAATGGACTTTTGCCTGTGCTTCTGTTCACTGAATCGTTGTAAGCAAACTCTGCCTATGCCAACACATTGTCCCAACTGCTGTGGTGCTCGACCACCAAGATTCTTAGTAAATATCCCAGACTTCTATTTACCACCTCTGTTTTCCCATCCATCTGAGGATGATAGGCAAAACTAAACATCAAATTAGTCCCCATTTTCTTCCAGAGTGTTCTCCAGAAATGTCCAATGAATTCTGTATCCCTGTCCGATACTATGCTTCTGGGTAAACCGTGTAGTCTAACGATCTCCTTGAAAAACATATTTGTGATATGAGTCGCATCATTGGTCTTCTGACATGGGATAAAATGTGCCATTTTGGAAAACCTGTCAACTACCACAAAGATCGAATCCTATCCTCTTTGCGTCCTAGGTAATCCCAATACAAAATCCATGGTTATGGCCTCCCATGGCCCTTCTGGTATGGGTAATGGATGATAGAACCCCGCATTCTGCTTCCTGCCCTTCGAATTCTAGCAAATTCAGCACCTGTCGACAAACTTCTTGACTTCCGACCACATTCCTGGCCAAAAGTACGCTTTGCTCAGCTTTGCAAATGTTTTGTCATGGCCAAAATGTCTGGCCAAGCCTCCATTGTGCTTCTCTTTTAGCAGATTCTCCCTCATGGAGCAATTCGAAATACACAACTGGTTTCCTCTGAACAACAATCCATTTTGGATCATGTAATCTATCCATGGGCTTCTGTCTCTGAGAATTGGATTCTCAGCTACTTCATATGCCTCTGTAAAATCTACATCACCTGCATACATGTCCCTAAGATTTTCAAAACCCAACGTTTTGACTCGGAACTCCTGCAGCAACAAACACTTCCTACTCAAAGCATCAACCACTTTGTTAGAAGTACCTGAAATGTGTTTAATTACAAATGTAAAATTCTGCATATACTCTACCTATTTAGCATGTTTCTGATTCAACTTCTCCTGTTGAGTCACAAACTGCAATGCATGATTATCACTGTACAATACAAATTCTTTCGGAATCAAATAATGCCTCCACTTCTTCAACGCATGTATGATAGCATAAAATTATTTATCATACGTGGAGTACTTCACCTTTGCCTCATCTTGCTTCTCGCTGAAATATGCAATTGGTCTGTCCTCTTGGCTCAAGACCGCTCCTATGGCAAAGCCACTTCCATCACATTTCACCTGGAACACCTTCCTAAAATCCGGCAACACCAAAACCGGTTGTTCTGTGATCTTTCGCTTCAACAGATTGAAGCTCTTCTCTTCCTCTTTAGTCCAATGAAAAGATTTATGTCTTTTCTTGACAATATCCATCATTGATGCGCTAATTCCACTGAAATTTCTGATGAACTTCCGATAGAAACTAGCAAGTCCATGAAAACTTCTCAGCTCGAAAATATTCCTCGGTGATGGCCAATTTTTAATTACCTCCACTTTACTTGGATCCATCTTCAATTCATTTGGCGATATGAAAAATCCCAAGTAAATGAATTCTTTCTTCATAAATGAAGACTTCCTCATGTTGATCAATAGCTTCTCCTACTGTAGCTTATTCATTACTACAGCTAAATGCTTCAGATGTTCTTCTTTTGTTTTGTTGAAAATCAATATGTCATCCAGATAAACAATGACAAAATTACCAATGAATTCCTTCAGCACTTCATTCATTAACCTCATGAAGGTACTCGGTGCATTCGTCAAGCCAAATGGCATGACTAGCCATTCGTACAACCCTTCGTTTGTTTTGAAGGTTGTCTTCCATTCATCACCTTCCCTCATGCGAATCTGATGGTATCTACTTTTCAAATCAACCTTTGAAAACAATTTGGCTCCACTTAAGCAGTCCATCAAGTCATCCATCCATGGTAATGGAAACTTGTACCTGATGGTTATCTTTTTAATGGCTCTGGAATCAGTTCACATTCTCGAACCTCCATCTTTCTTCAGACTCAATACCGTTGGAACGGCACACAGACTTAAACTTTCCCTGATCAGTCCTTTATCCAACAGTTCCTGTACCTGCCTTTTAACTTCTTCATTCTCCTACGGCGTCAACCTGTACGCAGCTTTATTTGGAAAACTGGCTCCTGGTATGAGGTCTATATGATGATTCACACTCCTCATCGGTGGCAACGAATGAGGTAATTCGTCTACTACAATGTCAGCGAACTTTTCTAGCAGTTTTTGAATTTCTTCCGGCAAATCATCCACTCCTGTGCTGGTCAAAACAATTATTGGTTTCCTGACCGCAATGAATTGTGGATCTTCCTTCTTCTTTACTTCCACCAGAAGTTCCTTCCCACTCATGAGAAGTACAGTATTTCTCGGTTCTAGTTTTACTTCTTTATATTTAATTGGATTTAGGATATGTGTTCTTCCATTCTTCTCCAAAGTATACGTATTCATCTTCCCATCATGAACTACATTCCTGTCATATTGCCATGGTCTGCCTAGAAATAAATGACATACATCCATAGGAATAACATCACAGAGTATTTTATCATTATATCCTCCTATCTTGATGTCAACTAAGCACTGTTTAGTGACACTTACCTGATGTCCCTTCTGTAGCCATGAGACTTTATATGGACTCGGGTGATCAGTTGTCTCTAGCTCTAGTTTCTCCACCATATCGGTTGAAATGAGATTGTTTGTGCTTCCACTATCTACAATAACCTTGCACTTCCTCTCTTTGGTCTTGCATGTGGTTCTAAAAATCCTGTTTCTTTGAGCTGTGTCCTCCACTTCCTTCTCGGGTGTTAAGAGAACTTTACGCATCATCAACGACCTTTCGTATTCTGCGTCTTCTGCTTCAGCATCTCGCCTCTGTGCCTCGGCGATGTGAGCTTCTCCTCCATCCTTCTTCCTATATGGACATTCAACTGCCTTGTTTCCATTATTTCCACATGTGAAGCATGTGATGACTCCACCTCTGCCTCTTCCTCTACCTATGGTACAAGGAAATGTGTTATTATCAGTGTATCCTCTACTCTATTCTGTCTGTTGCCTTCGTTGTTCAGTGTGTTGGCCTCACTGTGAACTTCCACCTCTTTTTGTTCTAGTCTGAGGCTTTTTCCAGTCATCCTTGTATTTTTGAAACCTATCTTGGGCAACTGACTTACCTTTTGGCTGGCTCCTCCCTCGGCCTCACTGTCCTGGCTTACGGCTTAGCTTTTCCTCATCTTTTAACACCATATGATACGCATCCTCCACCGTTTTGATGGTTTTCATACTCATCTCATCTTGAATATCGTATCTTAAGCCATTCATATATATGGAAACTTTTTCATCATCGCTCTCCCGATGACCTGCTCTGATATTGAGCTTGTAGAACTCCTCAATATACTCCTTTACTGTCATCAGCTTCTGTCTCAGGTTCTACATTCTCCTGAACAATGTGATTTGATAATCCCTTGGGATGAATTTTGCCTTCATCTTCGCAATCATTCGATCCCAGCTTTTAATCTTTTGCTTTCCTTTGCAGCGTCTATCTTCTTGAAGCTCGTCCCACCATAATGTTGTGTGTCCCTTCAATTTTGTGACAACATGCCTGACCTTTTTATCCTCTTCAATGTATTCATAATCGAAGTAAGTGTCAAGAGCTCTAATCCAGTCTAGAAGCTCTTCTGCATCCAGATTCCCTTCATAAGTTGGAATGTCCATCTTTGTTTTTGAACTCATCCGGGCGACAACCTTAATTAATCGCTCATTGGCTGCATCTTCGGCTGCAACTTCTCCTTATTGTTTAGCTTCAACTTCGCCTTCGGAGGCGCTCAGATCTCCAGCACTGGCTGTGCGTCTCTGCGTTGCTTCCATATCTTCTAGTCTCGCTTGGAGATCACGTATTTGCCTCTCCATTTCTGGATTTTGGGCTTGTCGCCCTCTTCCTCTCTGGTTTCCCCCATCCTCTAGATCGGGTGATTGTCTTTCTCTCCTCGGCAGCATGGTGAAATTCTCTCTTCTTCTCTGCTACAGAAAAACAAAGAAATTTTCCGTCTCTGATACCACTCTGACGTAGAGCACACCCTCACGGGCACGTCCGCTCACACAGGACCTTCCTCTCTTCTCAGCCCGAAGAACTCAAAGGTTCTCCTAATTCCCTATCGGGAATATTTCTACCCACAGATTCTCTTCATCGTGCGATCCCCTTCCTTAACTTCTCGGAGGATCAGAACTCGCGACTTGGCGAGTTCAAAGGTTGAACACTGGGTTCTCGGATCCCTGAGACCCGATGGTCAGTCAACTCCCTGACTTTTCCCTGAGGGATTTCGCTACTCGCGATACCAAAATTTTGGTTCTCCAACCTCCGATATCCGAGGCACCGAAACTCCGATGCACACGTGTGACTTGACCCATCCACACCCGTCACTTCTATCGGGACTTCCGGGCTATCATGATATCACCACTCGCGACTTCGCTACTTGCAAGGTTGAATAACTTCCACGTCGACTCTCGATATCCGAGACGCTGAAACTCGCGACTTCGCTTCTCATGAGGTCAAATAACTTATACGTTGACTCCCGATGTCCGAGATGCCAAAACACGTGACCTCGTTCCCTCACGACTTCGCGATTTCCATGGCCAAGTTCTCGAGCCTTTTCGCATGAGGCTCCAATGTACGATCCCATGCATGAATCCAACGGTCCTCCCGCGAGATGGATCCAATGACTATTCACCTTCTCGCTTCTCGCGTCCTCGTGACTTTGAATACCCAATACTTGCGCTCTCACCCTGCGATCTCCCGAGTTCGCGAGATCTCTCGATCTCTGACACCTGTCCTCTTCAAATGGATGACTCACAGCCTCCTCGCCACTTCGCCTCTTCGTGTCCTCACGCCTCGCGACTTTTAACGCCAATTTCTCAACCCTTCCACTTACGAGTTCATGAGATGCGAGGTTCCACCTGTCCACTTGCCAACTTCTGTGGATCCACCCTATCCTCGGAGTAGTCGAGATATTGCTTATCACGATATCGCGATTCTCCTTACCAAACTTAGGACACTTTCCTCACGAGGTCCCGATAGGCGATCTCGTGAACAATCCAATGGCCCTGACCGACTTGGATCAACGGCGCTGCCCCTCCTGAGCTTGGAGTCTTTTCCACACCTGCGCTGTAACTACCTTGCACCTCTGGGAGATACAACAACTCTCGGAACTTCATGAAATCTCTTCCAAAGATTTCGTCCGTCCATTCTCCCCTTGAGGATTCTGAGAAATAAAGAAGTGTCTCTCCACGAGACTCGTTTTCTCGCTCGCCAACCCGCGACGCTTTCCTCCGACTTCCAATGGAAACTTCCCTGCACTTAGCCTTTAGGGAGTTCAAAGGTCTATTCCTCCTGAGATTTTTTCCACTCTGCCTCTTTCAGGGGGACTTGCACGCATTCCTTGCGGCAATCATTCAACAACTCTCTAGTGTTGAATCCCTTTGACCCTGCGCAACTCCTACAACAACAGTCTTTGATTCCCTTTGCTCAGATTCACAACTGAGACTTCTACTCACCCTGCACACTCCTTGCATGACTTCAACAACCCACTTCCACTTCTGGGTGAATGAGAACAAAAGTTAAACTACTAAGCCTTCATCAACACACTCCTTGCGGATGACTTCAACTGCACACCTTGCAGGAATCTCCTGGCTCATATAGAGAAACAATTGAACCTCGTTCTCTCTCCATTTCAGACTTCAGTTTGAAACATGAAATCACATGCACAGCATATACAAAGCAAATGCATAATAAGAATCAAACATTCATGAGTATAACATCAACACACAGAGAAAACAACACAAACCATGAGTTTGAATCAAAGATTCCCTCTATTAATTCAATATCTGTACATGGATGTTCTTCATACAATTCTCTACTTGCTCTTCCTGTTCTCCTGCTTCAATAATGTTACAATAAACAATGAAGGTGTCTATATTCGTTTTCCCTCTCGGACTCTAAACTATCAAATATAGACTTAAAATCCTATCTACCAGCGTTAAAACTATTAAATGCCTCCTATCTACCAAAGAACGAGAGATTAAAGGCTCAAGGTCAAATACAATATACAAATGCGCCTTCATAAATGGATCCTTAAATACTTGCACTACAATCCCAAAGCACTTCAAAAATTTGGGTTTGTTTATCCAGCTGATCTCCGCTTGATGTGTTGGCTCGCTTGATGAGTTGGCGATGCTCTTGCATCATACTCCTCGACTTGAAAACTTTCATGGGCTCCTGCACAGTCTGTCCATGCTTTTGTATCCCTGCTTCAGTCTCCCAGATGGCATCTTCCACTGGATGGTTCTTCCATTTGACTAGATACTCGAAGTATTTCTTTCTTCTGGTCTTTTTTCTCACTCTCTTGTCAAGTATATGCTCCATTTGTGGCTTCTCTAAAATCGACATCTGCTTCTTCCACTGGACCTATGGCTGTTCATCTCCTCCATATTTTTCTTCTTCAGCCTTATATGGATATAAGTCTGAGACATTGAATGTCAGAGATAATCCGATGCCATCTGGCAACTCAATTTCATAAGCATTTTCTCCCAATTTATTTAGGACTTTGCATGGCCCAATTTTCTTCATTTTCAGCTTGTTGTATGTTCCTCTCGGGAACCTTTCTTTCCTCAGATGTGCCAGAACTAGATCCCCAACTTCGAACTGAAGTTGTCTCCGATGTTGATCCACTCTACGCTTATATTCCTGGTTTGATTCCAACAATCTCTCCTTCACCCTGCTATGAAGTTCTTCCATCGCCTTTGCGAATTCTTCAGCGCTTGCACTCTTAGTTATTATCTGCTCTGGATCCTTCAGTTCAGATACTCCTCTTGGCTACCTACCGTATACAATCTCAAATGGACCTTTCCCTGTGCTTCTGTTCACTGAATCGTTGTAAGCAAACTCTGCCTATGGCAACACATTGTCCCAACTGCTATGGTGCTTGACCACCAAGCTTCTTAGTAAATCTCCCAGACTTCTATTTACCACCTCTGTTTCCCCATCTGTCTGAGGATGATAGGCAGAACTAAACATCAAATTAGTCCCCATTTTCTTCCAGAGTGTTCTCCAGAAATGTCCAATGAATTTCGTATCCCTGTCCGATACTATGCTTCTGGGTAAACCGTGTAGTCTAACGATCTCCTTGAAAAACATATTTGCGATATGAGTCGCATCGCTGGTCTTCTGACATGGGATAAAATGTGCCATTTTGGAAAACCTGTCAACCACCACAAAGATCGAATCATATCCTCTTTGCGTCCTAGGCAATCCCAATACAAAATCCATGCTTATGGCCTCCCATGGCCCTTCTGGTATGGGCAGTGGCCGATAGAACCTCGCATTCTACTTCCTTCCCTTCGAATGCTGGAAAATTATGCACCTGTCGACAAACTTCTTGACTTCTGACCACATTCCTGGCCAAAATTACGCTTCGCTCAGCTTTGCAAATGTTTTTTCATGGCCAAAATGTCCGGCCAAGCCTCCACGGTGCTTCTCTTTTAGCAGATTCTCCCTCATGGAGCAATTTGGAATACACAGCTGGTTTCCTCTGA
Source organism: Picea engelmannii (assembly GCA_009831015.1). Taxonomy (NCBI): domain Eukaryota; kingdom Viridiplantae; phylum Streptophyta; class Pinopsida; order Pinales; family Pinaceae; genus Picea; species Picea engelmannii. Next base: position 270,745 of record ML781645.1, on the reverse strand, counting down.
ACAACAATCCATTTTGGATCACGTAATCTATCCATGGGCTTCTGTCTCTGAGAACTAGATTCTCAGCTGCTTCATATGCCTTTGCAAAATCTGCATCACTTGCATACATGTCCCTAAGATTTTCAAAACCCAACGTTTTGACTCGGAACTCCTGCAGCAACAAACACTTCCTGCTGAAAGTATCAGCCACTTTGTTAGCAGTACCTGAAATGTGTTTAATTACAAATGTAAAGTTCTGCATATACTCTACCCATTTAGCATGTTTTTGATTCAACTTCTCCTGTTGATTCACAAACTGCAATGCATCATTATCACTGTACAATACAAATTCTTTCGGAATCAAATAATGCCTCCACTTCTTCAACGCCTGTATGATAGCATAAAATTATTTATCATGCGTGGAGTACTTCACCTTTGCCTCATCCAGCTTCTCACTGAAATATGCAATTGGTCTGTCCTCTTGGCTCAAGACCGCTCCTATGGCAAAGCCACTTGCATCACATTCCACCTGGAACACCTTCCTAAAATCCGGCAACACCAAAACCGGTTGTTCTGTGATCTTTCACTTCAACAGATTGAAGATCTTCTCTACCTCTTCAGTCCAATGAAAAGATTTATGTCTTTTCTTGACAGTATCCATCATTGTTGCGCTAACTCCACTGAAATTTCTGATAAATTTCTAATAGAATCTAGCCAATCCATGAAAACTTCTCAGCTCGAAAATATTCCTCGGTGATGGCCAATTTTTAATTACCTCCACTTTACTTGGATCCATCTTCAATTCATTTGGCGATATGACAAATCCCAAGTAAATGAATTCTTTCTTCATAAATGAAGACTTCCTCATGTTGATCAACAACTTCTCCTACTGTAGCTTCTTCATCACTGCAGCTAAATGCTTCAGATGTTCTTCTTTTGTTTTGCTGAAAATCAATATGTCATCCAGATAAACAATGACAAACTTACCAATGAATTCCTTCAACACTTCATTCATTAACCTCATGAAGGTACTCGGTGCATTCTTCAAGCCAAACGGCATGACTAGCCATTCGTACAACCCTTCGTTGGTTTTGAAGGTTGTCTTCCATTCATCACCTTCCCTCATGCGAATCTAATGGTATCCTCTTTTCAAATCAACCTTTGAAAAAAATTTGGCTCCACTTAAGCAGTCCATCAAGTCATCCATCTGTGGTAATGGAAACCTATACCTGATGGTTATCTTTTTAATGGCTCTGGAATCAGTGCACATTCTCCAGCCTCCATCTTTCTTCGGACTCAATACCATTGGAATGGCACACGGACTTAAACTTTCCCTGATCAGTCCTTTATCCAATAGTTCGTGTACCTGCCTTTTAACTTCTTCATTCTCCTGCGGCGTCAACCTGTACGCAGCTTTATTTGGAAAACTGGCTCCTGGTATGAGGTCTATATGATGATTCACACTCCTCACTGGTGGCAACGAATGAGGTAATTTGTCTACCATAATGTCAGCGAACTCTTCTAGCAGTTCCTGAATTTCTTCCGGCAAATCATCCACTCTTGTGTTGGTCAAAACAATTCTTGGTTTCCTGACCACAAAGAATTGTGGATCTTCCTTATTGTTTACTTCCGCCAGAAGTTCCTTCCCACTCATGAGAAGTACAGTATTTCTCGATTCTGGTTTTACTTCTTTATCTTTAATTGGAATTAGCATATGTGTTCTTCCATTCTTCTCCAAAGTATACGTATTCATCTTCCCATCATGAACTACGTTCCTGTCATATTGCCATGGTCTGCCTAGCAATAAATGACATACATCCATAGGAATAACATCACANCCATTATGTAGCCATGAGACTTTATATGGACTCGGGTGATCAGTTGTCTCCAGTTCTAGTTTCTCCACCATCTCGGTTGAAATGAGATTGTCTGTGCTTCCATTGTCTACAATAACCTTGCACTTCCTGTCTTTGGTCTTGCATGTGGTTCTGAAAAGTCTGTTTCTTTGAGCTGTGTCCTCCACTTCCTTCTCGGGTGTTAAGAGAACTTTACGCATCATCAACGACCTTCCGTCTTCTATGTCTTCTGCTTCAGCATCTCGCCTCTGTGCCTCGGCGATGTGAGGTTCTCCTCCATCCTTCTTCCTATCTGGACAGTCAACTACCTTGTGTCCATTCTTCCCACACGTGAAGCATGTGATGAATCCACCTATGCCTCTTCCTCTACCTCTGGTATGAGGAAATGTGTTATTATTAGCGTATCCTCCGCTCTGTTCTGTCTGCTACCTTTGTTGTTCAGTGTGTTGGCCTCGTTGTGAACTTCCACCTCTTTTTGTTCTAGTCTGAGAATTTTTCTAGTCATCCTTGGATTTCTGAAACCTATCTTGGGCAACTGACTTACCTTTTGGCTAGCTCCTCCCTCGGCCTCGTTGTCCTGGCTTACGGCTTAGCTTTTCCTCAGATTTCAACGCCATCTGATATGCATCCTCCACCATTTTGATGGTTTTCATACTCATCTCATCTTGGATATCGTATCTTAAGCCATTCATATATCTATCAACTTTTTCATCATCGCTCTCCCGATGACCTGCTCTGATATTGAGATTGTAGAACTCCTCAATATACTCCTTTACTGTCATCAGCTTCTGTCTCAGGTTCTGCATTCTCCTGAACAATGTGATTTGATAATCCCTTGGGATGAATTTTGCCTTCATCTTCGCAATCATTCGATCCCAGCTTTTAATCTTTTGCTTGCCTTTGCAGCATCTATCTGGTTGAAGCTCGTCCCACCATAATGCTACGTGTCCCTTCAATTTTGTGACAGCATGCCTGACCTTTTTATCCTCTTCGATGTCTTCATAATCGAAGTAAGTGTCAAGAGCTCTAACCCAGTCTAGAAGCTCTTCTGCGTCCAGATTCCCTTCATAAGTTGGAATTTCCATCTTTGTTTTTGAACTCATCTGGGCGATAGCCTTAATTAATCGCTCATTGGCTGCATCTTCGGCTGCAACTTCTCCTTGTTTTTCAGCTTCAACTTCGCCTTCGGAGTCGCTCAGATCTCTAGCACTGGCTGTGCATCTCTGTGCTGCTTCCATATCTTCTAGTCTCGCTCGGAGATCACGTATCTGTCTCTCCATTTCCGGATTTTGGGCTTGTCTCCCTCTTCCTCTGTGGTTTCCCCTATCCTCTGGATCGGGTGATTGTATTTCTCTCCTAGGAATCATGGTGAAATTCTCTCTTCTTCTCTGCTACAGAAAAATAGAGAAATTTTCCCACTCTGATACCACTCTGACGCAGAGCACTCCCTCACGGGCACGTCTGCTCACACATGACCTTCCTCTCTTCTTGGCCCGAAGAACTCAAAGGTTCTCCTAATTCCCTATCGGGAATATTCCTACCCACAGATTCTCTTCATCGCGCGATCCCCTTCCTTAACTTCTCGAAGGATCGGAACTCGCGACTTCGCAAGTTCAAAGGTTGAACACTGGGTTCTCGGATCCCCAAGACCCGATGGTTAGTCAACTCGCTAAATTTTCCCTGAGGGATTTCGCTACTCGCGATACCAAACTTTTGGTTCTCCAACCTCCGATATCTGAGGCACCGAAACTCCGATGCGCACGTGTGACTTGACCCATCCACACCCGTCACTTCTATCGAGACTTTCGCGCTATCACGATCTCACCACTCGCAACTTTTCTACTCGCGAGGTTGAATAACTTCAACGTCGACTCTCGATATCTGAGACGCCGAAAATCGCGATCTCGCTCCCTCGCGACTTCTCTTCTCACGAGGTCAAATAACTTCTATGTCAACTCCCAATGTCCGAGATGCTGAAACTCGCGACCTCGTTCCCTCGTGACTTCGCGATTTCCGTGGCCAAGTTCTCGAGCCTTTTCCCGTGAGGCTCCGATGTACAATCCCACGCACGAATCCAACGGTCCTCCCACGATCTGGATCCAACGGCTATTCACCTTCTCGCTTCTCGCGTCCTCGTGACTTTGAATACCCAATACTTGGGCTCTCACCCTGTGAGCTCCCGAGTCCACAAGATATCTCGATCTCTGACACTTGTCCTCTTCAAATGGACGACTCACAGCATCCTCGCCACTTCGTCGCTTTGTGTCCTCGCGCCTCGCGACTTTTAACGCCAATTTCTCAACGCTTCCACTTACGAGTTCCCGAGATGTGAGGTGCCACCTGTCCACTTGCCAACCCCTGTGGATCCATCCTATCCTCGGAGTAGTTGAGATATTGCTTATCGTAATATCGCGATTCTCCTTACCAAACTTAGGACACTTTCCTCACGAGGTCCCGATAGGCGATCTCGTGAACAATCCAACGGCCCTGACCGACTTGGAACAACGGCGCTGCCCCTCCTGAGCTTGGATTCTTCTCCACACCTGCGCTGTAACTACCTTGCACCTCTGGGAGATCCAACGGCTCTCGGAACTTCGTGAAATCTCTTCCAAAGATTTCGGTTGTCCGTTCTCCCCTTGAGGATTATGCGAAATAAAGAAGTGTCTCTCCACGAGACTCGTTTGCTCGCTCGCCAACCCACGACGCTTTCCTCCAACTTCCAATGAAAACTTCCCTGCACTTAGCCTTCAGGGAGTTCAAAGGTATATTCCTCCTGAGCTTTTTTCCACTCTACCACTTTCAGGGGGACTTGCACGCGTTCCTTGCGGAAATCATTCAACAACTCTCTAGTGTTGAATCCCTTTGACCCTGCGCAACTCTTGCAGCAACTGTCTTTGATTCCCTTTGCTCAGATTCACAACTGAGACTTCTTCTCAGCCTACGCACTCCTTGCACGGCTTCAACAACCCACTTCCACTTCTGGGTGAATGAGAACAAAAGTTAAACTACTGAGCCTTCATCAACGCACTCCTTTCGGATGACTTCAACTGCACACCTTGCAGGAATCTCCTGGCTTAGATAGAAAAAAAATTGAACCTCATTCTCTCTCCCTTTCAGACTTCAGTTTGAAACATGAAATCACATGCACAACATATACAAAGCAAATGCATAACAAGAATCAAACAGTCATGAGTATAACATCAACACACAGAGAAAACAACACAAACCATGAGTTTGAATCAAAGCTTCCTTCTATTAATTCAATATCTGTACATGGATGTTCTTCATACAATTCTCTACTTGCTCTTCCTGTTCTCCTGCTTCAATAATGTTACAATGTACAATGAGGGTGTCTATATTCGTTTTCCCTCTCGGACTCTAAACTATCAAATCTAGACTTAAAATCCTATCTACCAGCATTAAAACTATTAAATGCCTCCTATCTACCAAAGGACAAGAGCTTAAAGACTCAAGTTCCAATACAATATACAAATGCGCCTTCATAAATGGCTCCTTAAAGACTTGCACTACAATCCCAAAGAACTTCAAAAATTTGGGTTTGTTTATCCAGCTGATCTTTGCTTGATGTGTTGGCTTGCTTGATGAGTTGGCGATGCTCCTGCATCAATACCACAGTGTTGTATCCACTCCTATAGAAGCTAAAGAGATAGAAGAGTTAGTATTACCAGTACATAAATACAATGTACCTACCTTCTCTCCTTTTGCTATCACCAATGATCCTTTGATGACCTTCCACATCTTATCTGTAAATATGGATATACAAACTTCACTTCTTTTCCCCCGAACCTCGCAGAGGAGGTAACACTTACCTTCACTCCCCCGTGTGGAAGAGTGTACATACTTTTGGCGTGTAAATACTTCATGGGGTATAAACATGGCTGAAAAAAAAGACCCCTGAATCAAGAAGATAATCTGGCCCCGCAACCAACACAGTGGACATTAAAAATGGATCCTTATAGCCACTGATTACTTTAAAAAGTGGATTGAGTCCATCCCTACTATAAATGAAACTGATAAGCTAATCATACATTTCCTAGAAGAAAACCTATTTTCTAGATTTGGTTGTCCTTGTAAACTGATCACAGATAATGCTCATGATTTTAAATCTTCTTCTATGATTGAATATTGTGAATGATATAATATTAATCTGGAAAATTCTACTCCATATTATCCATAGGGTAATGGGTTTTCATAATCCTCAAACCAAAGTCTGATCATAATTATCAAAAAAATGTTAGAAGAAAATAAAAGGGCATGGAATTCTAAATTAAAGTATGCTTTGTGGGCAGCTAGGATTGGCACTAAACAATACATTGGCACTTGTCCCATTCAATTGGTTTATGGAACAAATGTTGTGATCCCTATTCAACTTGGTTTACCTATTATGAAATTTCTTCAGGATGAAGTGGAAGATCCTAATGATGTACAAAGGGGGATTTTTCATCTAATAGAGATGCAAAAAACATGGATATGTTAAATGAAAAATCCTAGACTTATCAGAACAAGGCTAAAGCAATATTTGATAATAAAACTAAGGAAGATAGTTTTCAACCAGGGGACCTAGTTCTAAGGTGGGGTGCTAGAATATAAGATAAATCAAAGCATGGTAAGTTTGATCATCTGTGGTTTGGTCCATTCCAAGTGGCTAGATATTTGAACAACAACAATTTTATTTTGCAAAATTTGGATGATGATGTGTTATTTTCAGGCTCGGTTAATGGGCGTTTCCTAACACATGTGTTCACTTATGAAGCCAACAATGGCTTTAAAAATGTACATATTGGTTTTTAGATTGGTGTGATATAGAGTAGAGAGAATAATAATCCATAGACTAATGGAAGGAACTTTATTGAAGACAACTTTTTCTTCGAATTATGTGTGTTTTTAGTTTTGGTAGTAAGATTGGATAGTGTTTTAACATGGTTTACTTTAATTGAAATGAACAAAAAAGGTGCATTCACAACAATTTTATGGAAGGACAGTGAAAAGGAAACAAAATTGAAGGCACAAGGTCTATAGTCCTTTATGTCTCGCAAGGAGAATATCATCCATAGATGGATCCAATGTTAGTACCTAAACCTACATGCATAACTACTCATCTATCCTAAGACCGTATCCATTATATCCTTCCTATATACTTCATACTCTATTTTCTTTGATCACCTTTTAGTGTGATTGTCTTTACTTTACTTTACTTTAATTTTCTTCTTCATAAGATATGTTCAAAAGTGATTGAATAGGTTTTAATTTTTCACATCATGGATAGATTGATTTAAATTTCCCAATTGCGAGTCTTTCCTAATTTTTAAAGGATAAACAATATTCACTGCAAAAAGAGTGGGGTTTATGTAGAAAACAAATAGCATCATTACTAAAAGTGTGCTACAAAAATTCGGATATTTCAACAACATATTTCAATTATGAAGGTGTATTTTCCAACTTGGTGCTTACTCAGATTATTCCATGTTTCAAATTTAGACCTTGTCTTATCATGATGGTAATCCTGTTATGCTCATAAGAGTACACGTTGGTTTATATTTGTACCTGCAAAGATCTTAGTGGTTGGGTTATGATATTTTTTATTTGATACCATGATTTCAAATGCGTGACATGTTTTATGTTTTATTTGATAAATAAAGTAGATGAGAGCGATTATTTTTATCATTTTCATATGCAAGAAAACTATGTTGTGGAAACATTTTTGTTCAGACTGTGTTCAAACCCTAAAATTTGCAGAGAGGAAACCCTCGTTGATACATAAAGGAGCTAGGGTTTCTAATTATATGCATGGCATGCAACATAAGTGGTCATCTCCTCCGTCTAGAACCAAATGGAATCGAGTTGTTGGAGGCTCTGCCAAAAAATAGAGAAACATTTGTCCAACAGGAATGGTATGGTTTTTCCAGCGCATTTCAGGGGTATCATACAAATGTTTCTTTGAACTTCCTAAATAATTTTGATCGGTTCCAGACCCATATTGGAGACCTTATCATCCAAGTTTCAGAACATTCTGTTTCCTCGACTTTCAATTTTCCTATCAATGGTGAGAGGTGGTTCAAGAAGAAAGAAGTCCTAGGAAATATCTGCAACCAGTTTCTTATTGAAGGTCATCAAAATTCAAAATGGATTAAGGGGACTGCAAATAGATGGCTCAAGGAGGAGTGGAAGAATACTTTACCAGTGGTTCAAAACTACATAACATGTGAAGGTAGGTTTTCTACTGTTCATCGCTATCATATGAGATTTCAATTACACTTAAATGGAAGTAGCAAAATGAACTTACCTTACTATTTATTGAAAAGTATGACTAAGATGGAAAATAAAGTACAAAATAATAAAAATAATTCTACATACATTCTTTTCCATCAAGGAATTATCAAGGTCTTGGTCATACAATAGTTAGACAAAACTCTGACCCCTTGGGAACATTTTTTGTCTTCTTTAGGGTTCGAGGGACGTGAAAAGAAAACTCATAAAATAACTCATGTAAAAAATACTAGGGTTTCAAACGAAGTCAATAGCTCATAAAAAAGTCCTAAAAAGGCACAAGTGAAGGATCCATCAACTACAAGGGGAAACTAGGTCAAGCAATAAGAAACTAATATTTCATGAAGAAGATATACTAAAACAGAGGCCAATGTCTAATGTAGAAAAACAAATCCCTATAGAGTATAAAAAGGTCTACACTAGAAAAAGAACTAGAAAATTTGCAAAAGAGCCAAACCCACCTTCTAAAAGATATATAATTGAGCCAGTGGAGGAAAATACAGTCATGAAAGTTGAGGAATCTTTAGAGATAAAACAAAACATGAGAAATTACAAAGGATGTCAATAGAAGGATAAAGGGAAACAACCAATAGGAACATAAAGAAGAATCAAGACTCGGACTAAAAAAAAATTTAGGATGAACACAAAGGCTTTGTTTAACCCTTCTCTAAAACAAGGTAAACCCATTATTTCTGATGATGAAGCTCCTGAAGATACTCTATTTGTTACTAGAAAACATATAGTGACTATAAAAACATTGAAGGATATACCCATGAAAAATACCATAGGTGTTAAGAGACAAAAGGTGGATTTTGTGGTTGAAATGTCTAAATCAGATGACAAAGCAGAGCATGAAGATAGTCTAATCCCTTTGGTCCCCAAAATGCCAGAACCAAGTCTTGATAAATCAGCATTTCCTCCACCTGCACTAACATAAAATGAATAAGTTGTTGAGGCCCCATCTACAGATATTAACAAGATGGAGAATAAGCCCAACAAGCATAAGCTTTATATTAATCTAAACAAATCATCTTATGAGGAATATCCATGGGAACACAGAGAAAAAACAAGAGAAACTTCAAAAATGAAAAAACCTTGTAAGAAAATAAAAATCATAAAGAATCTTAAGAAACACAAAAAACAACTTAAAAAGAAAACTTCCAGGTCACAAAAGAGGATAACTAAACTAGTGAAAAAACATAACAAGCTCTGTGACTTTTCCTAAAAGCTAATGAAGAAGAACAAGAAATTGTATTGGACTACCCAAGTGCTCAAGACTAAATGGATTCAAGAAAATTTCATACAACAAACTACTATCCAAGTATGAAAAAGTCTCATAATTTTGGAAAGAATGCAAGTTTTACAAGTTTTGACTTGTGCTACAAAAAGGCAACAATTTTTCCAGCAGCTTTGTTTTTGAAGAATGTTAAGGCACTCTAGAAGATTCTAAGACTCATTTTGCAAACATGTTCAATATTATGAATTGAAAATACCAAATAAAAGAGTAATACTGAGAGATTACTTCTTCCACATATTTTGTTTCAAGTTGGTTATTTGGATCATATTTTGTTGGGATTAAAGGATATCTTTAGGAGTCAAAGATGTGATCCTGAAATATAGGATCTGAAACTAGAATCCAATTTTTGTAACTTTCCTAGATTCAATGTAAGTGGATCATATATGTTATATTATAGTTGAGCATATTAATGTGCAATCACAACTAAAGCTATGTTTTAGGATCTGAGATATAAACTTGTATGTACTTTCTATATATAAAAGAAGAATCAATAGAGAGGGAAAAGGTTTAGTTTTTGGGAGTGGAAGAGAGGGGAAACGATATGTACATTTTTAAAGGAGCTTAAAGAATGCACAATTTTATACTCAAGGAATCAAACACCATGATGGTCATATTGTCTTCCTATGTGTATTATTTTTCTTATCTTATTTTATTGCAATTAGAATTTATGTAAAGCATTGATTTCCATACTTTTCACCTGGCGAATCCATTATATAAGTTGTATATCATAAAAGAGAAGTAAGAGGACCAAATTTGCAGCCTAGAAAATCTATAACATCATCTTCATATTCAATAAAAATAACAACCAAAATGAATCCAGATCCCAAGCTAGTTACAACACTATCAAATCTAGAGAGACTATTGAGGAAACACAAGATTACTCTGGGATAGTCCTCATCATCAAAAGGAAATCCTTCCTTTGAATAAAAAAATAATGTTCTTGAAGAAAAACTCATTGTTGTTCCTTCAAAAGTAGTTGATGAAAAATTTCTACTAGAAATTGTTCCTCCATAAATAATTGAAAAAACGGTTCTACCTGAGACTGCCCCTTTAGAAGAACATATTGTTATTCGATTGGATGAACAAATAGTGGGAGAATGGAACTCTTTTTCTCATCTTATTGAAGACGAAGAAGATCAAGATTCTCTCTTTACATCGGAATACCTCGGGAATTTTCCTAAGTATACAAAAGAGGAAATCAAATAGATCTTAGCCTTACCTATTCCTCAGTTAAGCATAAATAAAGAAGTTAAACATGAAATACCGGTCTTTAATAATATCCTTTCCATAGAAGTATTTCTTAAATATGGAAAAAATTATCCTCATCCATATTCATCTTCTTCATCTCTCCCATCATGTCCTCCTAAAGTTCAAATTCCAACGGTCCTGACCATGGATGTAAATAGAATGGATGTTATCATTCCTGCTAGATATGCACCCTTGGTTTAACCTCAAAACTTGAATGATTTTCCAACTGGATATTACATGAAATAGTTTCCCAAATTCAATGGAGAGGGAGATGTTACTGCTAAGGAACATTTAGCATCTTACTATAATTTTAAAAATAACTTCAACATAGAACATTTATATTTTTGGATGAGAGTATTTGTGCAAAGTCTAGATGGAGAAGTGAGAAAATGGTTCATAGGTGTAACACCCCCAGCCACCTATCAAGCAATTCCACTTAAAAATTTCTACTTTGATACCATATTATGAAAAAATCATCCAAAATTTCTCTGAACTATCTTTAGTACAATTAAAAACATAAAACTACTCTGCAATGCATGGTTACATACATCTTCATAAAAAAATTATACATACAACATAAATGGGGGAAACCCATGAAAATAGCATGCATAATCATTATTGTAGAACATGACTAAACACAAAAAATGGAACTTATCTTTGAATAAATGAAACCAACTGTGTATAGACCTTCCATGTTCCCCTCAGCCTTAAACCACACTATTCATTAATCTCAACAGTGGATCACCACTGATCTAGGGCTAAATTCCACTTTGGTAAGGGTTCCCACCCAGGCTAAAATATCTCACTCAACATGAACTCAATCATAGGTTACTCAACTACAAGAAATTCCATCACAGATTCCAATTCACACTGACATCCTACAATCTCTCATTCCCCACATGCTTTTTCCACCCCAAAAAGTGTTCCTCTTCTCTTCTAAACATTCCTTCAACTGCCCCACTTCCCTTCCAGAGATTCAAGAATAGGATGAAAAGGAAGTATCAGAGCCCTGTCGCTGCAGTTTGACATGTCAGGAAATAAATCCTAGCAATTCTCTCACCTAGAGAGAATACAAAGTCCCACGGGTCTGACAACCCACCTCTTCAGTCCAATAACCCACATTCCTGACAACCCTCCTCTTCATTCCATCTCTCTAAGATAAGTTGTGTATATGTATTTGCAACAGTAATCAAAAGAATTACTCATCCCAGTCACAATCAGGTTCATGATAGTGGCAGTCAACTTTAGTTTGTGGTTCAGTTCTATGACATAACAGTTGGGTTCACGATCACAACTTAGTACTACCTCAATAATGATCGAATGACCAAAAAAATGAAAAGATACCAGAATGGTCTAACTCCAAAATATTTGATTGCATCTTGTCATGTTGAGAATTGCCTTTAGTTCACATCATGTTCCCAACTTGACACTTGTCATGTTGAGAATTTCCTTCAATCCACATGTCCCTCTCTTGCAGACTTAGGATAAAATAATATATCCTTACTTTATGTTTTTAAGAAATATTAATATAATATTTCCCACTTTATGCTTTTAAAGAAATATTAATATAATATTCCTTTTTGGGTTTAAGCCCCTTTAACCCATCCACCTTAACCTGAGATAGTGGAGTTTAATCCCCCAATTCTATTTTATGTGTTCGGTATTTCGTAGGGATGTTTTTCATTAAATTTTCATGTGATTACATTTACAAACTCAGTACAAAAGTATTGATCTTTTTCAACCAGACTCACCAGTCTCAAAATATATAGATCGCGCACTAAAACTAGTGCACATAGAACTTATGGGATGCGTGCACTTAGTATTTAGTGTGACACCCTTTCTCCCTTCCATAAGTTCACATTACTTCATGAATTATATACAAGAGGCTTCCCTGGCATTCAAAACCTGTGCACAAAGCCAGTGCGCACTAAATCTTGAATTGTGCACCTTTTCCTTCAGTGAGCCATCCTTTCAGAATTACACTTGTGTGGGATACATATGTTAAGTTGTTTCACTTTCATTGCACCATTCATGTGTACTTACATAGGTTCACGCTAAAACATTAAATGGTGCACTATATAATTTTATGATTGTGCACACCCCTCTGGTGTGCGATTCTTGCGCACTGACTCAATGGATGCAAAAATAAACCAAAAAAATTGTTCCATCATCTCACCAAATTATATGTAATCTATAGTTACAATTATATGTACAATTTTGGGGTTCAACCTAGGGGTATTACAATCCCCTCCCCCTTATTTATGCAATGTCCTTAGTGTAGTATATACACATGTACAATCAAAACTTTAAAAGTTTTCAAAACGATGCGAGTATTTTGCGTGCATAGCATCCTCATCCTCCCAAGTTGCATCCTCAAGGCCATACCAGGTCCATTGAACTTTTACTAGCCTCGTGGCTCTATTTTGGAGCTCATTTATATTTTGATCCAATATGCACACTGAATGCACCTGGAAAATGCATTTTTTCTCCACTTGAATCACATTCCAATCAATGACATGATTATTATTAAGTACATAATTTTTAAGTAATGATACATGGAATACATTATGAATATGGATTTATGCAGGAAAGGCAAGCATGTATTCCACAGGCCCAATCCTTTCTAGGATTATAAATGGCCCACAAAACCGTGCTACCAACTTTGAAAAATTACCCAATTTAAGGGAACTTTTGTTGGCCTTTACTTTCAAAAACACATGATCACCCACTTTAAATTCTCTATGAGTTATTCACTTATCAACATAACGTTTCTTCATATCCTGCGCAACCTTTAAATTCTTCTTTATTTTCATCATTTGCTATTCCATTTCCCTATGTAGTTATGTCCCAACTACTGCGTGGTCTGTGGGGTTATCCCAATTGACTGGTATGTTTCATTTTCTACCATAGAGTGCCTCAAATGGGCTCATCTTTAGGGATGCTTGGTACCCATTGTTGTAATTAAATTCTACCAAGTGTAGATAATCCTCCCATTTGGATGGTTTATCCATGACATACATCCTTATTATATCTTCTATTACTTTATTCACCCTTTATGTTTTCTCATATGACTTTGGATGATAAGATGTGGTAAAATGCAGATTTGTTCCAAATCCTTTGAACAGTCCCTTCCAAAAATTTGAAGTAACTTTTGGATCTTTGTCAGACACAATTGTCTTAGGAATTCCATGTAATCGAGCTATTTATTTTAGATAGGTATCATCTATGCTAGCTTCCTTTTGAGTAATCTTTACTGGAATAAAATGGGAAGCTTTGGTAAGCTTTTCCACCATGACCATGATGGAATCATGTTGCCTGTTAGTTCTGGGTAGTTTAGTAATAAAATCCATTGTTATGACTTCCCACTTCCACTGAGAAACGGGGAGTGGATGTAGAAGACAATATGGATTTCTATGCTCAACCTTGACCTTCTGACATTCCAAACACTTGGCAATAAACTTAGCAACTTCTTTCTTCATGCATGGCCAATAATATTGTCTCTTGATAGTTGCGATTTTTTTTTGGTAACCCGGGTTTCCGGCATAAGGTACATTATGCATTTATCCCAATATTAGATCCTTCAATGCCTGAGAATTTAGCACATAAATTCTGCCTCTGGATCTTAGAGTTTCATCATCTTCCAACTTATAGTATTCAACTTTCTTTTGTAAGTTACCTTGTTGAAGTTTTTCATTTACCTCGATGTATTTCTGATATTATTTTTCATCTTTTAGATTTCTATCCTTCAACTTTGATTGGTACATGCTAATGGTTGTAACATGCATCTCATGCACTCTCCTGCTAAGTGCATTAATCACTTTTTTTTCTTTACCTTTGATACGATTTATGTCAAAGTCATATTCATTGATGAAATATAACCAACTTCTTTGCTTGTAATTTAAAGTCGGTTGTCCAAACAAGTATTTCAGACCACTATGGTCTGTCCTTAATTAAAATATTTTCCCCATAAGGTAGTGCCTCCACATCTTCAAGGAATGCACTATGGATTCCAACTAAAAATCATGAGTTGCATAGTGTCTTTCATGCTCCTTCATCTTCCCTAATTCATATCACACTACATACCCATTATGACTAAGGACCCCACCCAGTCATTCTTTACATGCATCTATGCATACTATGAAATCTTCATTTGGATCAACAATCCTGAGGACTGGTGAACTTGTTAATAAATTCTTCAAATGTTGGAAACCTCCTTGATAATCCTGTTTCCACTCAAAATTTACACCTTTATTCCACAAAGAAGTAATTGGGTGTGAAATCTTTGAAAACCCTTCAATGAATTTTCTTTAGTAAGATGCAAGGCCCATGAATGATCTTACTTTTGATACATTACTTTGTGTTGGCCATCCTTCAATGGCCTTTATCTTTTCTAGATCTACTGTTATCCCCTCCTTGGAGATGATATGGACCAAGTAATGAATTTTCTTATGGTAAAATGAACACTTACTCAACTTTTCATACAACTAATGCTCCCCCAATACCTATAACACCATTCTAAATTATTTCTCATGCTCTTCTTCATATTTAGAATATATCAAAATTTCATAGAAGAAGACAATGAAAAAATTGTCCAAGTAATTCTTGAATACACCATTCATGAGACACATGAAGACAATTGGTGCATTCGTTATCCCAAAGGGAACCACTTTGAAATCATAATGGCCATACCTATGTCTGAAAGTAGTCTTGTTGAGGCATTCTTATTTAATTCTTACACAATGATATCCTAACCTGAGATCAATCTTGGAGAATATTTTTGCATCTTTCAGCTAATAAAAAAGGTCATCTATCCTTGGAAAAGGATAATATTTCTTCATAGTAACCTTGTTCAACTTCCTGAAGTCTTTGCAAAGCCTCAAAGTTACATCCTTTTCCTCACAAAAAATATGAGCCCACCCCAAGGTGACACACTTGGGTGTATATTTCCCATCTTCAAAAGATATTCTAGTTTCATTTTCAATTCCTTCAGTTCTGGTGTACTCATCCTGTAAGGATTCTTAGATACTCGAGTTGCTCCAAGAATTAGATTGATAGAGAAATGAATATCTCTTTTGGGTGGTAATCCTAGTATTTCCTTGAATACATATTCAAACTCTTTTAGGAGTACACAATATTCAATATTTGGCACCTTATCTTTAGGTGTCTCTTCCATCTGCACGAAAAATATTTGACACCCCTTCCTCTAACTCTTCTTCATCTGTAAGGCTGAAATTTCTCTGACAGTTACTACTCTCAAAATTCCTTGTATTGTACTTAGGTTTCCTTACTCATCCAAGAAAGTAAGTGATTTATTATAATACTCTAGGACAACGTGATGTTGGTCCAACCAATCCATACCAATTAAGAATTCATAGGAACCTAAAGGTATAATGTTTGAATCTACGCTAGTGTTCAGTCCATTCATGTTCATTGGACATGCCTTAACCATCTCATTAATTTTTCTTTTAGCTCCTATATCTAGCTGCACCATCCAAGGTTTTCCAATATTTCCTCTTGGAAAATGAAACCTTTCCACCATATTAGGATCTAGATAACTATGACTATCTCTTGAATCAATTAAAATAAAAATGGGCAAACTATAGATCTTACCTTATACTTCAATAATGTGTCATTGAAACTCAACTTGCTTGTTTTCCAAGGCTGCAGAGATCTTAGGTACACTTCAGCCCATGTCCTTCACTTTTTTAGTTTTTTGTGCATTGTGAACAAACCTCACTCTTTCACTCTCGTGAGGGAAATATCTGTACATATGATCTCCTTTACAACCCCAACATTGAATAGGTGGCTTCCTTGGAATTTTCCTAATGAATTTTTCCTTATGGATTCTTTAGAATTTGGTTGTTCCTGATAGTTATTTCTGAATAATGGTGGCTTAGTCCCCTTCTTCCTATGTTCCAACTTTCTTTTCTTCTTGTCTTCCCAAGATTTCTAGTAAGACGCTTTCCCTTTTTGTTGATCATAAAGGCACTTAGCACTTCTTATTGTTTCCTCCAATGTTTTCAGATCATCATAGTGCATTATGTCACTGATAAATGTTGGCAGCCCACTCAAATATATTTCAATCTTAAATTTTTCATATTTGATGAAGGAAACGTATTTCAACAACTCTAAAAACCTCCTTTCATACTCATTTATGGTCATACTCTCAAGCTTGAGTTCAAAGAACTCTTTCATTTTCTTTTCACAGTACCTCTTAGTCAAGTATTTCCTTTGTAAATACCTCTTGAATTCTCTCCAAGTCACCTTCTTCTCATCAATATGTTGTACTTGAAAATATTGATCCCACCACATTAATGCTTTTCCCTTCAGCTGATAAATAAAAATTCTACCTTCTGACAATGAAGAGTAATTGTTCAACTAAAAATAATTTCTCATATTTAGTAGCCAAGTCTATGTTTCCTCATCCTTCTTGTGTTCACCATAAAAAGTAAGAGGCTTGATTTTATTCATTTCCCCCTGAAGTTCATCCACCCTAATCCTCTTCATATGCTTCTTGACAGGACTTGAGCTACTGTGTTCTCTACTAGTGGAATGTATTGGAGAGTCCTGTCTACCAGCACTTCTACTATGCATTGATCTTCCCCTCTTATCATGAGACTTATGGCTTCCTAATCTTCTTGACTCAGTCTTCTTATCCATAATCTTCTTAATTCTATCCAAGCTCTGCATTATCTTGATGTTAAATTCTTCTTGTTGCTCCTTGACTTTCATAAGCCTCTCATTATCAACTTTATGACTCAGGACATCCCTTTGCAAAAATTTTATGGTATCTACCAAGTTCATTGTTTATTCCTTACCTTATCCATCTCCATTTGAATTTGTACCTTCATTACCCAGATGGATATAAATTCCTCTGATATCTTCTTCATGGTTGTAAGCTCTCTGCACATATTCCATGATTATAAACTTGTGATGATGTTGTTAACTCTGCAAAATGTGCAGCCAACAAAATTTGTTAGGATAACAATTTAACAATACATGAAGTCATTTACAATTATGTTTCCATAAAACTTCAGAATTATTTCTTTTGATTTCTTGGGAAGATTGACTTCCTATTTGACTTTGCATGCACTACTTCTCAATTATAACTTCATATTTAGCCTGCATAGGTGTACACACACAATACTAAAATGTAGCGCATGTACTGCGTGCCAATAACTAATGTGCCTGTTTTTTTGTAGCGTGCCTATCTTCATTGAGTACATTTTTCAAGTCACGCATCAATACTTTGTTTGCACTACCAAACACTACACCACACCACTTCAAGGTAATGTGTGTTTACACCACACACCAATACTTCCTGCACACGAATATTCTATTACGCACCAATATCTATTGAGAACCACTTTTGTGTCACGCACATATATTCTTCTCGCACTGCACTACACAAAACCAGGGTTTTAATGTGTTCACACCACGCGCCAACTCCAAGCACACACTTTGTGCATCACATTATTATTCATGTGTCATAAGCTTTGCACCCTTCAATGCCAATATTTAATGCACTTTATCGCGCACCTATATTTTTTCAAATACATGGCACAGTGACAAAAATTAATGTACATATCCAATGCACACTTTAACTTTTGCGCAATAATACTACTTAGCACGCACAACAATTTCGATTACTTAACTTATTTTTCCATAATTTGCACTGCAGGAATTGTGGATTTTTCTCCATAGTCACCCAATTTCCACCATGGATGTTTGACACCCATGAAATTTATTCAATTTCACTCCAATATACCAAAAATAAACCTATGCAAGAACAATTTTTGTGTGCTCTGCTAGTTGTCATTTCAATGCGAGTTTTCCCAAATTCTTCATGAGTTTAACAACATAAATTGGGGGTTTTACACAATTTCACTCAAGTTCTTCTAATTTTCATCATAGACGCCCTCTAACTAGAAATTCAATCACTCTCGAATTCAATTCTCTATGAAAATACTCTTCAACGTGATGTTAACTTGGCCCATCCAAGATCAATGCTGAAAACTGGGATCTAATACCAATTTGTAACACCCCCAACCACTTGCTGGGAAGTGCCACTTAAAACATTATACTCTGATACCATACTACCAGAAATTCATCCAAAATTTCTCTGAGATAACTTTGGTACAATTAAAAACATAAAACTACTCTACAATGCATGGTTACATACATTTTCATAAAATAATTATACATACAACATAAACATGGAAAACCCATGAAAATAACATGCATAATTGTTAC
Source organism: Picea engelmannii (assembly GCA_009831015.1). Classification (NCBI taxonomy): domain Eukaryota; kingdom Viridiplantae; phylum Streptophyta; class Pinopsida; order Pinales; family Pinaceae; genus Picea; species Picea engelmannii. Next base: position 251,824 of record ML781645.1, on the reverse strand, counting down.
TGCAGAACATTATTGAACACACAAATTAACACTTATCTTTGAATAAATGACACCAACTATGTGTATACCTTCCACATTCCTCCCAACCTTAGACCGTACTGTATAAATATCAACTATGGGTCACCCTCGAGATGGGGCTAAAGTCCACTTGGGTAAGGGTTCCCAACTAGGATAAAGTATCTCAATCAACATAAACTCAATAACAGGTGAGTCAATTACAGGAAAGCCTGTCATAGATGCCAATTCACACTGGCATCCTAGAGTCTCTCATTCCCCATATGCATGTACCACCCCAGGAAGTGGTCCCCTTCTCTTCTCAACAGTCCTTAGGCTACCCCACTTCCCTTCCAGGGCTTCAACAACAGGTCAAACATGAAGTCTTAGAGCCCTGCCATTGTAGTTTGACACCTAGAGAAATAATTATGATAAATTCTCTCATCGGGAGAGAATGTAAAGTACCACAGGCATGACAACCTGCTTCTTCAGTCCAATAACCCACGGACTTGACACCCCACCTCTTCAGTGTATCTCTCTAAGATAAGCCGTGTGGAGGTATCTGCGACAATAATCAACATAATTACTTGTCCCAGTAACAGTCTGGTTCATGAAAACAATAGTCAGTTTCGGTTCAAAGTTCAAATTTATGACAGAATATTCGGGTTCATGATCACATCTCATTCCTTCCTGAATAATGATAGAAGGACCAAAAAAATGAAAATATACCAGAATGGAATAAGTCGAAAGTATTTGATTGCATGTTCCCAACTTGACATTTGTCATGTTGAGAACTTCCTTCAGTTGACAACATGCTCCCAACTTGACACTTGTCATGTTGAGAAGTGCGTTCAGTCCACACGTTCCTCTCTCTTGGAATTAGGATAAAATAATATATCCTAACTTTATGTATTTAAGAAATATTAATGTAATATTCCTCACTTTATGCTTTTAAATAAATATTAATATAATATTCCTTTTTGTGTTTAAGCCCCTTTAATCCATCCCCCTTAACCTCAACTAGTGGAATTTAATCCCCCCATTCTCTTTTACATGTTCAGTCTACCGCATGGATTTTTTTCATTAAATTTGTATGTGATTACATTTACAAACTCAGTACATAAGTACTAATCTTTTCATCCAGGCTCACCATCCTCAAAATATACATTTTGTGCACTAAAACTAGTGCACGTGGAAATTATGGGATAAACACACTCCTTATTAAGTGTGCCACCCTCGCACCCTTACACAAGTGCGATTTGCATCATGACTTATATACAAAAGGATTCTCTGGCCTTCAAAACCTATGCACTAAGCCAGTGCATGATGAATCCTAAAGTGTGTGCGTTTTCCTTAAGTGCACCATCCTTCTACACTTACACTTGTGCATGTTGCATACGTTAAGATTTTTCACTTTCACTACGCCTTTCATGTGTACTTACATAGGTGCACGCCAAAACATTAAACCATGCGATGTATCATTTTACAAATGTGCACACTCCTTTGGTGTGATATTCTCGTGCACTAACTTAATGCACGTAGAATGAAACCAACAAACTTTTTCCATCATCTCACCAACTTATACATAATTTACAGTTACAATTATGGGGTTTAGCCTAGGGGTATTATAAGAGGTCTCCCTATAGGCTCTATTGGATACATTGATGTTTTATATGAAACCTTTCTGAGATAGTGGGGAGACAAAAAATATTGTTTGTGATACATTACTGAGTTTGGACCCCTGAAGAGAAAAAATGGTGAATCTGTGTCAGAATTCACTAAAAGATTCAACAAGATGTACAATAAAATCCCTACTAAAATCAACCCCACTTAAACTTCTACCAAAATCACTTTTGTTAATGCATTTGATGTTGAGTTTTATTTTTTGTTGAGAGAAAGAAGATCTACTACTTTGAGTCTTATGCAAGAGGCATTTGTTGAAGTGGAAGAAAACATTTTAGTAGCTAAAAGACTTAAGAACATATCTGAAATAGATAGAAAGAAAAAAAAAGGAGGATACTCCATATTATTCTAATTCTCCAACAACTGGTCCAAAAATAGAAGAAATGTCTAAAATGCTTAAAATTTTAACTTATGAATTATCTAGATTGAAATTGGAAGGAAAGAAAACAAATAGACCTACTCAAGATGCTGGGAAAAAAATTCCAAATCAATACAAGAGACCAAATAATTCCCCTTATCTCTTACAAAGATAAATAATAAATCATGAGGATCAAAGAATTCTTCCCCCTTTCCAGAACAATGTTGTTGAGGAGATTGATGAAAATGATGACGCTAAGGTGAATAATGAGGATTTGCATTCAAATATTTTGTTTCAAATTTGAAATTATATTTTAAGCCTGGAAATATTCTACACATAAGTAAACGTATTGTTAAATTGTGTTTATGTCCTCTTTTCTTTTTCATCTACATCCAAATGATATTTTTATCTGATCTATTAATGTGAATTCCTTGGACTAAATGAAAACTTGTTGATTATTGGAACTTAATTGAAATATTATAACTAGACCCATACCCATCCAACTTATCCAAAATACTTGATCCACAATCCAAACCAATCAACCATTGAAATAAACAAGGTTCCCTATATTTTCACTATAATAGTCTAGTGCAAACTTTAGGGATAACAAGAAGACTGAAAGTTGTTAATGATAGGGGGAGATTGCTTTTAAGATGAAAAATATCATGAATGCTTCTATGAGTTGTGTTGATGAGTTACCTCATATAAACCATGTGCAAATGACAGGTCCAAGGATAAAACTAGAACCTGAAACACGAAACCATGGACAGATAAAAGAAGCATCAAGACTGTTAATACCAAAAAGAATCGGACCAACCAAAAAGAGAAAGAACATCCCCGTGAGTTGATAAGCCTATGTGTGCAAAGATGATTGTGAAGTTTTGAACTCCTGATATAGTTCCATGTGTTTAATATATGAATGAAGATGAGAGGAAAGAGATCATGTGTAGATTCTTTCCAAAAATATACACCTGACCGTGGTTGCTACAATAGAGAAGAATTACACTTTGTTGCATGGGTAGATTGAAATCAACTAGAGTTGAATTGTGACTTTGTAGAATTCTATAGGTTAAGTGAATGGATAATTTATATTTTATTGGGGCGAAGCTTCCATAAAATCGATGATTGAGATTGTATCATCGGGGCATTCCATATTCGAGATTCAGACTCCACTTAGGGATAGTTGGTGACAATAAAGTTAAAGTAGAGCTCGAGGGTCAGAAGTGACTTTGGGATCACAGACAAAAAATGTGCTCGAAATTCGGTGCAAAGATATATGTTGATTTATCGGGGAGTATATCACCATTGTTCATTGAGAATGGTAAGAGTAGACTATGTGATGTATAGTGGATAGACTTCAAAGACGATGAAGGAATGGGTAACCATGATGCTAGTGTGGAATCCAAAGTGTCCCAGGAGTGACATGTGTCAAAGTATGATTTCGTGAGACGAAAGTGGGTCTAGTTGTGCTTGAGGAAATCTAAGCCATTGAGTTTGATTGGATCACCAACATTCTTTGGAAAATAAACTTCAAAATGAAAGTGTTCCCATGATTCTATTGGCCCAACTATGACGATGAACACACTAATGATGACAAGGAATTCAGTGAGTCAATGAGAGCCATTGATTGCTTGAAATGTTTGGTTGGAGAAGATCTTAAGGGTTAGTTGTAAATTTTAGATCTGTCGGCATACAATGATGACTAGGACACCAAGAGATAGCAACAAACATCGATTGAAGAATGAGCAATGCAATGACAATCAGAGGTTTCATGGATCCCACCTGACCATCTCACAAGAAAATGAATAGGTGGGTGATAACCACTAATTAAATTGAGAAGATAACTAGGATGAGGACTGTTGATTAAGGAATCTGACGATTGTTGGATCTATCAAAGAATATCCTCATAGAAGAGACATCAAAATGGAATCGGTGCCCATGCACTTGATGTCTTGATTACAAAAATCATCATCCCTAGAGGAAAAAGAGAGAATAGATCAATGTTTGAAATCAAACAAAGATACGATTTCATGTTGTGTATCTTGGTGGAAAAAGAAAATATCAAAGGTAATGATCTATCCATGGGAAGATCCAACGGTTCTTGTGCATCGATATCTTGATGATCCCGATATCAAGGAAACATTCGACGGACAATATGAAATTTGTACCAAATCTAACGATGTTTGAGTTGTAAGAGAGTATAGTTAAATATTTAGGTCCCAAAGGTCCCTATGAATAGATTAATGGTCAATATTTATTCGAGGATTTGATCATATGGTAGCTATGCGATGGGGTAGTGTTGAGTGTTCAGTACCCCGATGGTCCCAATGGACATGAACTTAGATTGATGATGGAAATTCAATGGAGGCCCATATCAAACGATGGCTGAGTGTTGAGTTCCAGTGAAAATATTGCGTGAAATATAAATGAACCAATAGTAGTTTTCATGTAGGTGTTTCAAAGGAATTCTATAGCCTGATTTAATGAAAAATGAGAGGACACATAGTCAACTTGATGAGAACAATTTGTATGTGGAAAAATCATTGAGCATGTGATCTCTATAAATAATTATTCCCTAATCGAGATAAATGTGGAAGAGAGAAAATTTTAAGGGAATTAGATCTCTTCAATTCAAAAACTCTTGATTGTGAGAGAAAGTATATGAAGAAGTGGAATAACTTTGATGGGTTGATGGATTTAAAGGGGTTTCAAGTTTCCAGAACCAAGAAAGTGGAAAAGTATGTGTGATTAAAAAGATATATGATGTTTATAGGTTTGAGGATACTAGAAAATGAAGGGAAGATAATGTAATCATCTCATGGAGAGAATCGATGCATAGGAGAAGTGGATCATGTGAAGAGAAGCGTTGTGGTTTTGAGGTCTAAGATATCAGAAAATTCAAGGGAGATAAATCCATAGATTATTTATTTTAGGGTGGAAGGGTGGTGCAAATGAGAGGATTGATGCCCTCATATTCTCAACAGGTGTAATGTACCCAAGCATCCATGGGTTGTCCACGCTACTTCAAAATTTTCATTTCCAAACTGCTTTTGAATTTCTGATAACATGTAATTAATTGATAATCATGAAAGAACACCATAACAGAACATCCAATAATCAATATTTATTCTACAACATAAAATAATATTAAGCATGCCATGCACAATAACAATCAACAAGAAGGCACATTAAATATACATATCTCAGAGATATTAATTTAATACACAACAAAAATAAAAATATACAAGCATAGAAACACGTGACAAAGAGCACTTATATTTAACAAAATGATTCACTAACTGGTTGCAGACCAAGGAAGTTCCACCCATCCGTAGACACTATTGTTCCAAGTCTCAACAACAATGTCACCCCCGAGCGAGGGCTATGAATCCACAAGGATGGTTCCAGGGTGTCACTCATCTTTCCAAACTAGTCAGCACTCAAGCTCTCATAGGTTTCTCAACACACAACAATCCAAAGTACACTGACTCTCTTCTCTCCATCCTGCGAATCCCAATAGAATGGCCCCCCTTCTTTGCCACGCAGTCACTTAGACTATCCACCTCCTTCCAGGGATCCACTACATATGTTCAATAATATCCATGTTGGAACTCTGAGGATTTGAAGTTGTGAGAAAACATTTTCACAAACCTATGTATCTAAGGAATATAGGCATCAATTCATGGCGATAATGCACCAACAATTACTACATCCATAAAAAACAATGGCTCCTCTCCCATAATTCGTTTTTTCTTTTCCAAGCCAAGATCAAAATGAATGAGGAATGATGAATGGATTAAAGAGTGAATAAAGAGTGTGAACCCACAAACAACCCAAAGATGGTTTTATATATTTCTTGGAATTAAATAACCACATGACCTTCCCCCAAGAATCTCATGTAATTGATATTCTCCATTAAAACCAAAATGGGTAAAGAAAATATAAAATAAATACTTATCCCCTCAAGCCCGCTCTCTCATGGAATCATATCTTTCTATAACTCGTGTGCTTGTCTATCCAACAACCAACAATGTATTTAATTATTAATGATTATCAAATCATTACATTTCATAGGAACTTCGACCTATTTTAATTATTTGGGCACTCCGGCCTTTCATCAAATGAGCATATAAATTATTTATCACGGGGACTCAAAACTGGGGTATTACATTCCCCTCCCCCTTATTTTGGCACTGTCCTCAATGCATATACAAAATAGAAATTCAAAACTTCAAAATTATTAAAAAATATTAAAAATTTTGTGGGTACTTTGCCTACATGGAATCTTCATGCTCCCAAGTAGAGTGTCTAGAAAATTTTGCAGGTTGCTAACTTAGCGCACATTCCCATCCTCAAGGAACTTTTCTTGGGTTTCACATGGAGATACAAATGTGTCTCTCACTTTGAACTCTCTGTGATTTCTCTTTCTATGTGCATAGTTATTTTTTCTATCCCGAGCTACTTTCATATTTTGACTTATGTTAACCATTGCATGTTCCATCTCCTTCAACAATTCTAGTCCAAGTGTGATTCTACACACTAGACTATCCCAATCGATTGGAAATTTGCACTTTCTGCCATACAAAACCTCAAGCAGGATCATTTTTAATGATTCTTGATAACCATTGTTGTAGGTGAATTCTACCAAAGGTAGATACTCTTCCCATTTCTTGGGATGATTCATAACATGAATTCTCAACATTTCATCTAATATTATGTTCACTCTCTCAATATGACCATCTGTTTAAGGATGGTAGGTTGTACTAAACTACAATTGCATTCACAGTCATGCAAAAACACTTTTCCAAAAACTCGAAGTGAAATTAGCACCTTTGTATGAGACTTTGGTCTTAGGTAAGCCATGAAATATGAAAAAGTATTTTATTAAAACATTAGAAACATCTATGGATTTTAAAGTAGACTTAATAGGAACAAAATGAGATTCCTTTCTCAACTTGTCCCTACAACCATGATAGTATCATGTTGCTTGATTTCCTTTGGTAGACCTATAATGAAATCGATGGAAATTGTTTCCCATTTCCACTCAGGAATTTCCAAGGGTTGCAATAACCCAAGAAGATTTCTATGCTCCACTTTTACCTGTTGACACTCTAGGAATTTAGCTATGTACTACAAAATTTATTTCTTAATTATAGGCAATTAATAGAGTTGTCTTATTGTTGTCACCATTTTCTAGTAACCAGGATGACCTACATATCATCTCCTATAGAACTCCTCCATAACCATACATCTAAAATATGTTGAATTAGGAATTTAAAGTCTCTTATTACACAAAAAATACCATAAACACCAAGTCGATACCCTTCATAATTATTTCCCATGGGTTCTCATTTTAACCCTTCTTTCTCTTGAGTGTAGAATATATATCCTTGCAAGAGGGTTTTAATCCTCTGATTGATGACATACTCTCATGAACTTGTTTTTTCTAAGTGTATAGCCTACACACTTCATCTGAGCGCATCCACCACTCTATTTTCCTTTCCTTTGATGTATTTCATTTCAAAATCAAACTCATTGATCAGTGCCAACCACCTAGCCTATATAGCATTCAACCTTGGTTGGTCAAATAAATACTTTAGACCAGAATGGTCTGTCATTAGGACACATATTATCTCAAGAAATTAGTGCCTCCACATATTCAATGCATGCACAATTGTTTCCAACTGTAGATCATGGGTAACATACTTTTTCTCATATTCATTAAAATTTTGTGATTCATAACATATCACCTACCCTTCTTGCATAAGAATTCCATCGAGTCCCTCTTTGAAGGCATCTGTGCAAACTAGGAAATCATTTTCTAGGTCTACAAACTTTAGAGCATGGGCATTAGTTAAAATATTCTTTAGTTCCCAGAAGTTATCTTCACATGCTCCTATCCATATAAATCTGATCCCCTTCATTTACAATGAGGTAATAGGATTGTCGATATTGGAAAATACATGTATGAACCTTCTATAATATCCAACCAATACCATGAAGGATATTTCTTCTATGGAATTCTTAGGGGTAGGCCAATCCATGATTGCCTTGATATTTTTAGGATCCACTGCCACTTGTTTGGATGAGATTATGTGGACTAAAGAAATCACACTTTTTGAACTTAGCATGTCGTCGGTGCTCTCTTATCACCTATAGCACCATCATGAGATTCCCTTCATGCTCTCCCTTTTTCTTGGAATACACCAAGATGCCATCCACAAATACTAAGAGAAATTTGTCCAAATACTTGTTGATCACACTATTCATTAGACACATGAATGTGACAGGTGTGTTTTTAACTCCAAATGGCACCACTACAAAATCATAATGAATATACCTTGTTATAAAGGTTGTCTTGTGGATGTCCTCGTCCTTGATTCTGACTTGGTGATATCCTAACCTCAAATAAATCTTAGAGAAAACTACAAATCATCTAAGATGATCAAAGAGATCATCTATCCTAGGAAAATGATACTTGTTCTTGATGGTCATGTTGTTAAATTTCCTATAACCAATACACAGTCTCAAGGTACCATCTTTCTTATTTGCAAATATGGATGGTGCTCCCCATGGATATACACTCAGCCTAATGTAACCCTTATCCAACATTTCCTTCAACTACACCTTCAACTCCACCAAGTCTAGTGTTCTCATTCAGTAAGTTGCTTTTGATGGTGGCACTACTCCAGGTACAAGACCTATTGAAAAATAAAGATCTCCTTTTGGAGGTACTCCAAGAACTTCCTCTAGAAACACATCTCTTAATTCCCATAGCACTGGGTGGTCTTTAAATTTTTTCTCTTTTCTCTCTTTTGAGTTAAGCACTTGTATAACATACAAGCAAAAACATTTTCTATTGAATATTTTGAGTTGCAACGTTGATATTTGCCTTATTGAAACTGGCTTATGAATACCTTTCAAAATCCTTTCATTTCCCTCCTCATCTTCACATTCCAAAACCTTCTCATAACAATTTAACCTTTCCTTGTGAGCAACTAGGCAATCCATTCCCAACAACACATCATATGAACCTAGGGGTAGGATATTTCAAGATACCTGAGTCTATAGTCCATCCATTTCAATTGTACATGCTTCTATGACCTCAACCACTTTCATTTTTGTTCCAGTGGCTAACTAGACTAACAATACTCTCACATTTTTCTTTCTCTATAATGAACACACCTCAACAACTTGAGGTGAAATATAACTGAGGTTAGAGACCGGGTAAATTAAAATAGAAATAGGTTGCTTGGTAATAATACCTTCTAAATCCACCACATAGGATTTGTGTTCATCTTCTTTATTATCCACAACTGCATATATTCTCGACAAACTTATGGCTACATCATTAACTGTAGCTTGCTCCTACACATTTTAAATTCTCTTGTTGTCATGTTGTCTATGAGGATAGTCCCTGAAAAAATGTGGGTTTCCACATCCCCAACATTACAAAGTTAATTTATTGGGTTCCTCTACTCTTTCTCTTGCTTTTTCTATTGCTTTGTTACAACTTTGAGATGGAAAATTATGTTGGTGTACACTTATTCTTGGCTGACCAAACTATGCATATTTCTTGGAATTCTTGTATGGGAATTACTTGAATCCATTCTTATAGAATAAACTCTTTTCCTTCCTCTTCCAGTCCTTTGAAGGTTGTTTCTTATTATTATACTAATCATAGAACCACTTGGCCTTCTTAATAGTGTCCTCGAATGTATTGAGTTTATCAAACTAAATATTCTCTTGGTATGACTATGGTAATCCACTAAGAAAATGTTGCACTCTCTGTTTCTCATCTTTGAGGTAATATACATACCTCAAAAACTCCATAAACATTTTTTCATATGCATCCATGGTAAGTTGACAAAAATTGTGCTCATGGAATTCTTTAATCTTATCATCGTAATACTTTTCCAATAGTTATGCCTTTTAGAAGTATTTTTCAAAACCCTTCCATGTCAACTTGTTTTCCTTTAGTCCCTAGATTTCCTTGAGGTCTTCCCACCATATGGAAGATCCCCCATTTAGCTTAAATATCAAAATACTTTCCTTAGTATTCTTAGAGTAATTATGTACCTGAAAGTACTTCATACCAAACAACTATGCCCAAGCTTCTTCTCCTTTCTTAATTTTTTGAACCGAAAATGATGTTTAAAAGAATTGGTTGAGTTTTAAGCATGGGTTAAATTACCACTTAGGAATTAAGAAAAGAAGAAGATTTTAATGAAAGAATGTTTCATCCATCATAAAGAATGCAGATCATAGAGTAAAAATAAGGAATAAGATAACATAATAATAAGCTTCATAACAAAGTTCGACAAGGTTTCCTACGTCTCCGAGCCTTTGTCTCAATGGGGGAGGCTTTATTATTAATAGTCAATGATAAAAAGTATATCAGAAATCTATCAAAAGAAGTACAAACTAGTATAGTTGTGTTCTTCTCGACCTTAAGAATCCAACACAACTGACCACACTGAAAAAGGTTGAGTGTAGCTCCCAGAATTGGCCTCCAAAGTTCTCTTCCTCAATGGCTTCATTGCATAATGATCTTCACAATTTCTCCATCATTTTGTTGTCTATAAACTTGAAAAACACTCAATAATGCCTTTATTATATAGAGGTTTAGTTGGGGGTAGAAATCCCAACCTATCCCCTCTTTTTGGGCTCTTTTTGGGCTTAGATCCCATTTTCTAAGAAAAAATCCAATAAAATCAGGCCCTAATTTGGCTAAATTCTCCAAATTTGGCCAAATATACCAAATTTATCCTATCAGGCGCAACCCCCAAATCTTCGGCCCCTAGTCGTATGGAAACCCTTGTGACTAGGGTCCTAAAATTTTGACCTAGCCAACATTGGGAAAATTTGGGTTGCCACGTGGCGCCCTTTGATTGACCTGAGCCACCTCATACTGCCACGTCAACATGCCCAATCAACGTCCCATGTCAGCATCTGTACTGCGACATCACCTACCTAGTCAGCTGCCACATCATCATTTGTACTTCCCAGTCAACATCTATACTTACCAGTCAACATCTGTACTTCCACGTCAACAGTACAACCTGTTGACTGTTGACTTTAACGAGTTGAGATTTTTCCTTTTTGGGAAATCGATCAAAACAGGATAACTTTCGCATACGGTGTCCATTTTTAGAAAAAAAATATATGGTCAGAATCGACATGATGATCCCGACACAATGGCACTAGTTTAGTCTGATTCTGAGAACTTTGATTTTTAGGCTTTCTTTGATCCATTTTGGATCATGCCTCCCCACTAAGACCTTTTGTTCCTCCATAAGGGTATTAACCAATCATCAAGTGTGGGATAGGCTTCCCCACTTGTCCTTTGTCTTTAAACTCTATCTTGTGCACTTGTCACATCATAATCAATTGAAAAACAACCATGACAACTGGAATCATATTGTTAGCCACTTGAACTCGTTCACATCTTACTAAATCCACTACCATCCATGTTGAAAACATTAGCATCTATAGCATAAGAAATATGGCTGAAACTGAACCAATATAATTGATGTTCTTGCACAACATTAGCTTATCTTGAAGCAACGTATGATTGAATTTTAATTCTACAACCATCTCATGTTCATGCTTAAGATCAATTGATTTACTTGGCACAATTATAGGTGTGTTTCTTTCATAAGATGTCTTCCTTAATTGTTCCATTGTTTAAAGAGATTGATTTCCGTTTATGTGATGAAAATGTAGAACATATTCATTGCCTTCTTTAGTTAAGTGATATTGATTATGTTCCCTGAATAAGACTGCTTTGCAATCATACAAATAAGGGATAACTAAGACCATTCCGTTGATGGGTCTTAAATCCCTTTAGTTCAACAGTAGGAACCAAACCTACCACCGAGGCCCAATTAGACTCTGCAACATTTAATAGTGGAGTGGTTCTCCATATCTTGCGATCTGGCCAATTAATTGATGGGATTTATTTTTTCTTGTGAAGGCGTCTCCTTCAGTTTGGAATTTATCTTTTTGTATTTTCTCTTAGGCGGGACCGATATAAGATTTAAGCCGGTATAAACCAACTTGGCAAAAAAACAGGATTAAGTTTAACTACTAGAGAAGAAGGTTGAGCTTGGGATAACCCGCTACTCAATCATGCATACGACAATTTTATATCAGAGGCCTCGTACTAATACATTAACCATGTGAGCATCCAATTAATGTCTAAGATACTAATTATTAGAAAGAAAACACATATGTGATAATATAATGGCAAGCAAAATAATCCACCTACACTAATCATCCATCACATGATAACACAACGATTCATGTTCATCATTAAAGTAAAGAACAACAAAACATTGCACGAGATAACTTGACAATAGATTAAATAGCTCTTACTCATTACAACATCATTCATGAAATGAGATAGGAAATAGTTCTTCTCCACATCCAATCACACATGCATTTGATGAAAATAACTTTGTCTCTGGTCCAGAAGGACCACTCTATTAACGGTAGCTCCAAAATAATTATTGACAACCAAAAAGAAACAGTTTCTTGCAACAACCATCGACCTATGACTAATTGGTTGATGTTCTTATTTATAACATAAAATTCAACTGAAAATAATGGCTAACTGTAGATAAGTAAAGAAAAACTCGCCACGTGGAATTCTCTCCTAACAATTTTTCTAAAAGTCAACTCAAGATATCACTCAAAAGGATGACTTTTCTCATATTCCGACCAACTGATGAACAACTCTTCGTAGGCATGGGTGCATGGAAATCTGTGTTGTTCCATCGGAGCCGCGTAAATTCCTCTGATATCCAATGCATGTGCCCGATACTTTACTAGACTGGTGTTTAACTATTGTAGCATAGTCCAAGCTCTAATCAGATGTTCCATAAATTGTTGCAATTGTCCCGGAGCTATGTCGGTCACCTTAGCTAGTTCTTCGACCCATAATGAATATTTCTTGGTGTGCGATTCGACTATGTCGTGCAAGTCGACGAATTCGTCTGGTGTGTCGAACTCAAGGAATCTGATATCCTTCATCGCTTTGTTGATTTTTCCCCAACGTTTCTCGCATTTGGCCCACTACTCTTGAATTTCCCGATGTGGTTCTGAGACATTTTAGCCAAATGCTTGACTGATTGCTTCATGCTATCAAGACTACTTTTTCTCAACATCTAGATGTCATGTTATTCTTTATCTCGTCCTTGTTGGACTGCATCAATGTATTTGATTCTCTCTACGTCTTGCTATGCACTTTCATACCACTGCTCCATATCCTTGCATGTCGCGAGTGCCATGAGAGTGTCTTCTTGTAGCTCAATTATCTTCGCAGTAAAAAGGTGTCTCTCATTTGTAAACATGTTCTAAGCATCTTCGAACTCGCTTCACATGTATCATGTGACCCGAGTGGTGTCCTGATAATGCTTAGCCAGGTGGCGCAAATGTCCCAATTCTTTCAGGGAGGAAGCCAACTCTTTTTAATCCCTTTTATTCTTATCTAGGGTGACATCCAAGATTGCTCTCCCTACACCGATAAGTTCCAATGTTATGGTGTTTTTCATGTTTATCAACTCTTCCTTTGTAATGGTGAGGATGGAGCGGTCCAGTCTAATCCTATTTTTCTTGGTTTTCCATTGGACAATAAATTTTCTCTTTCGATCATAAGCGATCACATATATATCGGCTACTTCATCCATAGGTTCAAGAATCTGTTGATCACCCTATGTGAGTGTGTTTCNCCCAGAATTCTGGTGGTGTATATTTGTCCAAGATTGGGTTCTTGAACTTCCTCATTGCGCTCCGAAGGCCCGTCCTCTGCCTATCTCTTGTAGAGGATCTGAGTATCGAACGAAATAGAGGCATCGGGAGTAGACTTGATACTTACTTGTGCATTGGTCGTTGAAACGTCAATTTTCTTTTACGAGGATACTTCCTTTAGCTCGTCTAGTTCTGACTTGTCCTCTGGATTGTCTGCTCGGGTCTCCGACGCATCGGGATTTTCTGTGTTGAGGCCACTCTTGGCTTCTTCTTCCTTTTGTGGGACCTCCAAGGTTTTGACCCTAGGACGAGAAGAAGTCTTCTCAGGTCCCTTTTCTTATTGGACATGTACAGGGGTCTCGAGAGATACCTTTGGGCTCTCATCATCATCATATATATTAATTATCTCGTGGAGGGGGTGCGATGCACTTTTTTCTATGGATGCCCCAGTTTCCTTTGGCTATGTTGCGATGCTTGTCGGTGATATAACCGGTGGAATTATGGATTCAGGGTCACCTGACCCATTGATGTTATCAAGGTTTATGAAATGAGGGCCTCTTGGCCCCGCAGAGATTTCTTCTGGGCTATCGGTCGGAATCCTTGGCATCCTGAAGAGGTATGGGTTATCCCACATCCAATTAATCATCTGTTGGGCCTGTTGATACATGAGTGCACCTCTCTCCTGTGCATCCTGAGCCTCGGGGAAATTCCTATCCTGTACTAGGGTTTCCTGGGAAATCTTTGCTGCTTCGGTGGCTTCCTGGGCAACTTCCACTACTTCGACTGATTCAGATTCTATCCTTTCTTCTCTGGCCCTCAGGACCTCTTGAAATGAATTTTCCAGTACTATTTCTTTCTCATCCAAACTCATGGCCTTGAACCAAGTTGCCTTGGTTTTAACCATCTGAGTCTTGAGAATTTTTGGCAAATATCTCATCGTTAAACTTGTCATGGGCGTATGGCCAGCAGGAAGATACTTGTGATACATGCTTTAGGACTAAACCTTTTGGGTTGTGCTTATGAAAGAGGCCATTCTCGAATAGAAACTCCAATTGATTCAACCCTTCCTATTTGGATTGAGCGATGTATTTTACCATGTAGAAACCTATATGTAATCCATAGGGTATGAACTCCCACTTCTTATATTTTACCAGAGTAGCATTATAACCTTGCAGGATGGTATGGTAATAGATTTCTTCGATTACTAGTCAATCAAGGACATACATAGGTAATAGATGTGGTTCTCTGGTGGCTATGAAAACCCTGATGTAGGTATCACACTCATCTAGGTACCAGTGGCCAACTTTTGATATAATATTTTTGTCCAGATCCGACAGTCTTGGGCACTATTTCTTGAATAGTAAAGAATGAACACGTGCGACAAATTGATCACAAATGAGAGAGTAGGATTTCTTGTACCTGTTCTCCCACAAGATGCCTAAATATACATGGACTGGGAGTTCTTAGGTGTGCCAGCTTAAGTTCATTCTAGCAAAGACATTTCTGGCACATATGATGTCCAATAGATAAGATGCCATGTAGAAAGATGGAGTCTCGCCTTCCTTTGGTGTATGAGTTTTTCGTATGCAGGTGTTCAACTGTTTGGAAATGATGATGCCCCAGTTAAAACCTATTCCATAAATGGCTATAGTATAATCTAAATGCATCCAAGCCTCTAAAAACCTGGAGCAGTCTTTCTCCCCATGCAAATGACAGAGGAGGGCCATTATATAGATGTACGACTCCTTTAGGTTGGTCGTCAAGTAGTAGCCGGAGGTTCGATTGGTGAAATATTTATCCTATCTCCACCACGAAGCCATCACCTTGTTGGTGTCATGTTTCTCATAGAAGTTTATAACAAAATCGGTCTTCAACCGCTCCCCTGGCTCTCTAATCTTGTAGTAATTATGGACCTCTACTGGAAGGAAAACCCCGACACACTCATCGTTGCCTTCATTAATCATACATATTTGAGTGTATGTGTGGTCAATAAGCCATTTTAAGAGTTCAATGTTGGGGAAAACTGGAGTTCTTCTCGCCACCATGTGCATGCATTCCCTTCGGACATTTAGGAGAAATTTGTTGTCGAGCTTCCTTGTATCGAGTTCGTTGTGCGGGTTATATTCAGGGAATTCCTCCCACCTGATTTTCTTGAAAATCTCTTCTCGGCACGGGAATACTGTCTTGGTCCCAATGTTCACCTATGTGTCTCCAAAGGTCGGAGGTTGAGCGAAAACCTCCTTGGTGGATGTCTTGATGGCAAGCACTAGTTTTGGAGAAAATTCCATTTTTTTTGCAACCATAGGTGAAGAGCCTTCTCCTACCTATGGTTCCTTTAGATTTGGCTCTCTCATAGATTTCCCGGTGGTAGGTTTCTTCAGAGGCATTGTCCTTGTAACCAAAAACGATCCTTTAGGCATGTGTACAGAGTAACATTGGATGAAAACATATGAAATGAAGAAAAAACATCCATAGAACAGTACATACCTGTAACACTTGCTAAAACTATGGTTTAATACTCACTGAACCTTAGAATCTTTCCCCATATTGCTCGTCTTGCTTCTCTGGATATTGCGAACTTCTTTGTGCACAAAACAATCTCGTTTAAAAAAGACTCAAGAGGATTTAATGGGAGATATCCTACCAGTCGTATCAATCAATTATTTCGAGTTATGAGTGATATTCAAAACAACCTACCATTGAATATATGCAAATAAATTCTATGTGGGTTGACAACGGGGGCGTGGAGGGTGATGCGTGGTATTGATAGGTTTAAATGGTCATTTTGATTCACGCACAGATTAGCAACTAATGCGGGAATTTCGGAATTAATTAGTTCTTTAAATGTTTTGGATCCATCGTATCTTAGAGATAAAATGCCCCATCGCATCACTTTCTTAGTGGGGAGATCGAGAATCTACAATATCCTTGTGTATGTTCCCATTGGTATCCTCTTGAGAAACATTCAACACTGATTGATTTCGTTGTACGGTGCTGATGTGGAAGAACTAGTTCGGGATGCGACGTGGGTGTTGAGAGCTAGTAATGACTCAAGGGAGAACTGGATCGTACATCTAATCTCTTGGGCAATGAAAGATGGTGGATGAGGATAGGCGGTTTGATCGTGAATCTTAGTTGGATTTGGCCTTTTTTGATAGGAGGTGGGTGTTTAAAATAAACCTTGGATTCTTCAGGCCGAAAGGTATAGGGGCTAGCGATCGGGGATTGACTTATCACGTCCTCTACGGGCCATCCTTCTAAGAAATTGATGCAGGAGCATCCCTCACGACAAGAAAAACCAACGTGGAAGCAGAAGACAACTGGAAGACGTCCAGCGCAAGTTTTTGAATTTTTAAATTTTCCCTTGAAGTTGATGCGCTGAATATAAATGAGACCATTTAATTTAGGCGCCTTGGTAAGAATGTAATCATACCTCGAGCCATACGCTCTCGTCTGAGATAGACAGAGGCATTTATAGTAGTAGTTGCAGGTAGATAGAATTGAATTCTTAGATTAGACAGTTTTTAGACTGCAGAAGGGAAACCAGATATAGACACCCTCATTTGTATCATTGTAACATGAGCAATAGAAAAGGAGTTAGAAGAATCTAGAGCATAGGAGAATAGCAGAGAGCTGTAGAAGAACACCCATGTATAGATCTTGAATTAATAGAAGAAGTTGATTCAGATTCATGGTTGTTGGGTTATTCTCTGTGTATGTGTGTTAAATGCTCTACTTATGAGATTTACTTCCTGTTATGCATTCGTTGTTATGCTATGTGTATGATTTCATGTGTCGAGATTGAATTCTAAGAGGAAGTGAATGAGTTACAATCGCTTCTATGCTTGAGCAAGGATTCCTGCAAGGAGTGCAGTTGAAGTTGTCTACAAGGAGTGCGTTGATAGAAGGCTCAAAGAGATAGCTTTTGTTCTCATTTGTCGTGAAGGTGCAGTTAGGCATCGGGCCATGCAAGGAGTGTGCAGGTTAAGGGAGGAAGTCTCAGTCATGTATCTGAGCAGAAGCTTTGGAGGACTGCTGCTGCGGGATAGTGCAGAGTCAAAGGAAGCAGGTTTGTCGCAAGGAGTGCGTGCAAAGAACCTCGTTGAGGATTGAAGTAATCTAGCAAAGCTCAGGAAGGGTAGGCCTCTGAGTCTCTAAATATCAGCATAGATAAGTGTGATTCGAAGTCAGGGAGAAGTGTCGCAGGTTGGCGAAGCGGCGAAGGAATCTTGTGGAGAGATACTCTTTTTCATTTCGTGAGTTACAAAAGGAAGAACGGACGGTCGAAAATCCTCTGAGGAGATTTCACGAAGTTCCGAGGATCGTCAGATCTTACAGAGGTGTAAGGAGGTTACAGCGCAAAGGTCCGAAGAGTTTGAAGATTAGGAGAGGTGGAGTCATCGATTCAGAGTCACAGGAGCCGTCAGATCCACACGTGGTATCGTGTATCGGGGACTCGCGAGTTGAAGCCCCAAGAATTGTGCATCAAGAGCCGCGATATCGCGAGACGTGATATCCCGACAAGATTAGATCCGTTCATTGTGGAGGACGCCTGTAAGGAGATTCTCTCATCTCGGGGACTCGGATAGTGGAGGTTCGAAAGGGTAGTCCTTTAGCTTCACGAGTGGCGAAGTGACGAGAAGGCCAGGAGTCGTCCATCTGTAGAAGACATGTGGCAGAGATCAGTGATCTCGCGAACTCGGGAGCTCGCCGGTCGAGAACCCAAGAGTTGGGTAGCCCAAGTCGTGAGCAGCGAAGTGACGAGAAGACAGGAATCGTCCATCTGTAGAAGACAGGTGGCAGAGAAGATCTTGCAAACTCGGGAGTTCGCAGGGTGAACGCCCAAGTATTTGGTGTTAAAAGTCGTGAGACACAAGGCCACCAAGTAGCGAAGTGGCGAGAGGCTCCGAGCCGTCCATCTGAGGAGGACAGGTGGAGGAGATCGAGAGATCTCGCGAACTCAGGGGTTCGCAGGGTGAAAGTCCAAGTATTGGGCATCGTAAGTCACGAGGACGCGAGTGGCGAGAGAAGGACAGTCGTTGGATCCAGAACATAGGAGGACCGTTGGATCCGCAGGTGGGATCGGGTCTTGGGACCTCACAAGAAAAGGTTTGAGAGTTTGGCTATGGGGATCGCGAGATTGCGAGAGGCGATAACCCGATAGCTGGAGAGAAGTGTGGGCCATAGCGGAGTGTGAGTGGAATACAGGTGGCACCAGCCTCGGGATCTCGCCGCAAGAAGTCCTAAAGCATTGGCATTAGGATTCGCGAGTCGCGAAGTGCCGAGAGAAGAGTTGTGTGGACGCGTGGCAGAGTATAAGGTGGGAACTGCGTGGTCGATGGGTGGACACGCGTTTCTTGGAGATAGAGTCAACATTCCGTCAAATTCTCGCATCTCGGGGATTCGTGGAACAAGAGGGTGAAAACTCGACAGTTCAACCTGCGAGATCGCGAGTAACGAAACCCCTCAGGGAAAAGTCAGCGAGTTGAATGACCATCGGATCTCGGGGATCCGAGAACCCAGTGTTCAACCTTTGAACTCGTGAAGTCATGAGTTCCGATTCCCCGATAAATCAAGGAAGGGTGATCGCACGAGAGAACTGTGGGAGCAGATTTCCCGATAGGGAAATAGAAGAACCTTGGAGTTCTTCGAGCTGAGAAGAAGAAGGTCCTGTGGGAGCGGACGTGTCTGGGTGGAAGGCATTCCCTGTGTCAAGTGGTATAAGAGATTAGAAAATCTTCTTTGCTTTATGTAGCAGAGGAAAAGAAGAATTCACCATGCCACCAAGAAGAAGAGGTAGAGAATCACCCAATCCAGAGGAGGAAAAGGAATTGTCTAGAGAAAGAGAAATGTCCAAAGATAGAGATAGGCAAGTACAAAATCCAGACGTGGAGAGAGGAATGTGAAATCTTTGTGCCAGAATGGAGGACATGGAGATAATACAAAGGTGCAATGCTGATGCAGGAGATATCAGTGAATCCAAGGATGAAGGTAATGATGGACATGAAGAAGAAGAAATCCCAGCAGAAGATGTAGCCAATGAGCGTTTAATTAAGGCTATTGCTCGGATGAGTTCGAAAACAAAGATGGACATTCCATCTTATGAAGGGAGTCTGGATGCAGAAGAGCTTCTAGATTGGATTAGAGCTCTTGACACTTACTTCGATTATGAAGATATTGAAGATGATAAGAAGGTCAGACATGTCGTCACAAGATTAAAATGACATGTAGCTTTGTGGTGGGATGAACTACAAGTTGACAGGCATTGTCAAGGAAAGTAGAAGATTAAGAGCTGGGACAGGATGATTGCAAAGATGAAGGAAAAATTCATTCCCAGGGATTATCAAATTTCTCTGTTCAGGAGGATGTAGAACCTGAGACAGAATTTGATGACAGGGAAGGAGTATACTGAGGAATTTTACAGGTTAAATATCAGGGCAGGTCATCGCAAAAGAAATGATGAAAAGGTGGCCAGGTACATGAATGGCCTGAGGTATGAAATTTAGGATGAACTAAATTTGGCGACCATACGAACCATGGAGGATGCTTACCAATTGGCTCTGAAAGATGAGGAGAAGCTGAGCTGTAAAAAAAGTCAGAGGGGCAGAGGCAGAACTTAGCCCAAAGGCAAATCGGTTGCCCAAGATAAATACCAGAAGCCCAAGGATGACTGGAAG
This sequence comes from Picea engelmannii, assembly GCA_009831015.1. NCBI lineage: Eukaryota > Viridiplantae > Streptophyta > Pinopsida > Pinales > Pinaceae > Picea > Picea engelmannii. The sequence goes on along the minus strand of ML781645.1, from coordinate 231,361 downwards.
AAACCTCAGACTCAGACAAAGAGAGGTGGAAGTTCACAGTGAGGGCGATATGCTGAGCAAAGAGAACAGCATACTGAGCAGAGAGGAGGATATGCTGATAATAATAGGTTTCCTCGTACCAGAGGCAGAGGAAGAGGAAGATGTGGAGTAATCACATGCTTCACATGTGGAAATAATGGGCACAAATTAGTTGACTATCCAAATAGGAAGAAGGATGGAGGAGAAGCTCACATCGCCGAGGCACAAAGGTGAGATGTTGAGGCAGAGTACGCTGAAGGTGGAAGATCGTTGGTAATGTGGAAAGTCCTTTTGATGCCAGAGAAAGAGATGGGAAATTCAGCACAGAGGAACAGTCTTTTTAGGACTGCTTTCAAGACCAAGGGTTGGGCATGCAAGGTCATCGTGGACAGTGGAAGCACCAATAATCTCATTTCAACCGAGATGGTGGAGAGGCTGGAGCTGGAGACAACTGATCACCCGAATCCATACAAAGTTTCATGGCTACAGAAGGGACATCAGGTAAATGTCACTAAACAGTGCTTAGTTGACATTAAAATAGGAGGATATAATGATAGGATTCTATGTGATGTTATTCCTATGGATGTCTGTCATTTATTGTTGGGTAGACCATGGAAATAATATAGAAATGTAATTCACGATGGGAGGAAAAATACATATACCCTGGAAAAGAATGGGAGAACTCATATGTTGTGTCCAATTGAAGATAAATAAGTGAAGCCGGAAGTAAACAATACAGTACTTCTCATGAGTGGCAAGGAACTCCTTACATAAGTTAAGAAGAAGAAGGATCCACAATTTTTTGTGGTCAGAAAGCCGAGAATTGTTCTGACTAGCACAAGAGTGGACGATTTGCCAGGAGAAGTTCAGGAACTGCTGGAAGAGTTCGTTGATATTGTAGTGGACGAACTACCTCGTTCGTTGCCACCGATGAGGAGCGTGAGTCACCATATAGACCTCATACCAAGAGCTAGTTTACCAAACAAATCCGCGTACAGATTGACACCGCAGGAGAATGAAGAGGTTAACACACAGGTCCAGGAGTTGTTGGATAAAGGCTTGGTCAGGGAAAGCTTGAGTCTGTGTGTTGTTCCAACAGTACTCAGTCTGAAGAAAGACGGAGACTGGAGGATGTGCACTGATTCAAGAGCCATTAATAAGATAATTATCAGGTATAGATTCCCATTGCCAAGGATGGATGATCTGATGGATTGCTTAAGTGGATATTTTTTTTTTCAAAGATAGATTTGAAGAGTGGATATCATCAGATTCGTATGAGAGAAGGTGACGAATGGAAAATAGCATTCAAGACAAACGAAGGTTTGTATGAATGGCTTGTCATGCCATTTGGCTTGACGAATGCACCAAGTACCTTTATGAGGTTGATGAATGAAGTCCTGAAGGAGTTCATTGGGAAATTTGTCATCGTGTATCTGGATGACATATTGGTTTTCAGCAAGACAAAGGATGAAGACTTGAGACATTTGGTTATTGTGATGAAGAAGCTACAGTAGGAGAAGTTGTTGATAAACATGAAGAAGTCCTCATTCATGAAGACATAACTCATTTATTTGGGGCTTGTTATATCTGCAAATGAGTTGAGGATGGATCCAGGTAAGGTGGAGGTAATCAAGAATTGGCCATCACCGAGAAATATTTTCGAGGTGAGAAGTTTTCATGGACTGGCTAGTTTCTACCGAAATTTCATTAGAAATTTCAGTGGGATTAGTGCAGCAATGATGGACACAGTGAAGAAAAGACATAAATCTTTTCACTGGACGGAAGAGGCTAAGAAGAGTTTCAATTTTTTGAAATGAAAGATTATAGAGCAACCAATTCTGGTGTTGCCAGATTTTCAAAAGACATTTCAGGTAAAATGTGATGCAAGCGGGTTTGCCATAGGAGCGGTCTTGAGCCAAGAAGATAGGCCGATTGCATATTTCAGCGAGAAGCTGAATGAGGCAAAAGAAAAGTACTCCACGTATGATAAAGAATTCTATGCCATCATACATGCATTGAATAAATGGAGGCACTATTTGATTCCAAAGGAATTTGTCCTATACAGTGATAACCATGCATTACAATATGTGACTCAACAGGAAAAGTTGAATTAGAGGCATGTTAAATGGGTAGAATACATGCAAAATTTCACTTTTATGATAAAACATATTTCTGGTACTGCTAACAAAGTTGTTGATGCTTTGAGCAGTAAGTGTTTGTTGTTGCAGGAGTTCAAAGTTAGGATGCTAGGCTTTAATGATCTTAAGGACATGTATGCAGATGATTCATACTTTAAGGAAGCTTATGAAGCAGCTGAGAATCTAGTTCTCAGAGACAGAAGTCAGTGGATAGAATACGTGATCCAGGACGGATTGTTGTTCAAAGGCAATCAACTGTGTATTCCAAATTGCTCCATGAGGGAGAACTTGTTGAAGGAAAAGCACAGTGGAGGATTGGCAGAACATTTTGGCCATGATAAGACATTTGCAAAACTAAGCGAGTCATACTTTTAGCCAGGGATGTGGTCAGAAGTCAAGAAATTTGTAGACAGGTGCAGAATTTGCCAGCATTCAAAAGGCAGGAAGCAGAATGCGGGTTTTTATCAGCCATTACCTATACCTGAGAAGCCATGGGATGAAATTAGCATGGATTTTGTATTGGGATTGCCGAGGACACAAAGAGGTGTTGATTCAATCTTTGTGGTAGTTGACAGGTTTTCTAAAATGGCACATTTTATCCCATGTGAGAAGACCAGTGATGCGACCCACATCGTAAATTTTTTTTTCAAAGAGATTGTTCGACTCCATGGATTGCCGAAAAGCATAGTCTCAGACAGGGATACAAAATTCATAGGGCATTTCTGGAGAACATTGTGGAAGAAGCTTGGAACTAATTTGATGTTTAACAGAAGTGGTCAACAGGAGTCTGGGAGACTTGTTGAGGAGCTTGGTGACAGAGCACCATAGCAGCTGGGATAATATATTACCACAAGTAGAGTTCACATACAATGATTCAATAAATCGGAGCACAGGAAAAAGTCCATTTCAGATTGTATATGGAATGCAACTGAGAGGGGTTTTTGAATTGAGAGATTTAGAATAGACTAATACTAACAGTGCTAGTGTAGGAGAATTCGCTGAAGCGATGAAGGAACTTCACGGCCAGGTGAAGGAGCGACTGTTGAAATCAAGTCAGGAGTACAAGTGCAGAGCAGATCAGCATCGGAGACAACTTCAATTTGAAGTTGGAAATCTAGTTCTGGCACATTTGAGGAAGGAAAGGTTCCCGAGAGGAACATACAACAAGATGAAGATGAATAAAATTGGGCCATTCAAGGTCTTGAAGAATATGGGACATAATTCTTATGAAATTGAGTTACCAGATGGGATCGAAATATCTCCGATATTTAATGTTTCGGACTTATATCCATATAGAGCTGATGATGCAGGAGAAGAAAATGATGATCAACTAGAGATCTAGTGGCAGACGAAGATGCCAATTGTAGGGAAGCCACAGATGGAGTAGATACTGAACAAATGAGTGGGTAAGAAAACCAGGAGGAAAGAATATTTTGAATATTTGGTTAGGTGGAAGGGTCATCCAGTTGAAGATGAGAGCTGGGAGACTGAAGAAGAAATTAGAAAGCATGGACATACCGTCCAGGAGCTCATGGACAGAAGCGCATGCAAATTTTCAAGCAAGGGAATATGATGCAGGAGTATTCCTCACGACAAGCAAAACCAACGTGGAAGCAGAAGACAACTGAAAGACGTCCAGCGCAAGTTTTTGAATTTTTTAATTTTCCCTTGAAGTTGATGCGCTGAATATAAATGAGACCATTTAATTTAGGCGCCTTGGTAAGAATGTAATCAGACCTCGAGCCATACGCTCTCATCTGAGATAGACAGAGGCATTTATAGTAGTAGTTGCAGGTAGATAGAATTGAATTCTTAGATTAGACAGTTTTTAGAGTGCAGGAGGGAAACCAGATATAGACACCCTCATTTGTATCATTGTAACATGAGCAACAGAAAAGGAGTTAGAAGAATCTAGAGCATAGGAGAATAACAGAGAGTTGTAGAAGAACACCCATGTATAGATCTTGAATTAATAGAAGAAGTTGATTCAGATTCATGGTTGTTGGGTTATTCTCTGTGTATGTGTGTTAAATTCTCTACTTATGAGATTTACTTCCTGTTATGCATTCGTTGTTATGCTGTGTGTATGATTTCATGTGTCGAGATTGAAGTCTGAGAGGAAGTGAATGAGTTACAATCGCTTCTCTACTAGAGCAAGGATTCCTGCAAGGAGTGTAGTTGAAGTCGTCTGCAAGGAGTGCGTTGATAGAAGGCTCAGAGAGATAGCTTTTGTTCTCATTTGTCGTGAAGGTGCAGTTAGGCATCGGGTCATGCAAGGAGTGCGCAGGTTAAGGGAGGAATTCTCGGTCGTGTATCTGAGCAGAAGCTTTGGAGGACTGCTGCTGCGGGATAGTGCAGAGTCAAAGGAAGCTCGAACAGTTGAAGTGTTCGCAGGTTTTCCACAAGGAGTGCGTGCAAAGAACCTTGTTGAGGATTTAAGTAATCTAGCAAAGCTCAGGAAGGGTAGGCCTCTGAGTCGCTAAAGATCAACGTAGATAAGTGTGATTCGAGGTCAGGGAGAAGTGTCGCAGCTTGGTGAAGCGGCGAAGGAATCTCATGGAGAGATACTCTTTTTCATTTCGTGAGTTACAAAAGGAAGAACGAACGGTCGAAAATCCTCTGAGGATATTTCACGAAGTTCTGAGGATCATCAGATCTTGTAGAGGTGCAAGGAGGTTAGGGTGCAAAGGTCCGAAGAGTTTGAATCTCAGGAGAGGCGGAGCCGTCGATTCAGAGTCACAGTAACCGTCAAATCCACACGTGGTATCATGTATCGTGGACTCGCGAGTTGAAGCCCCAAGAGTTGTGCATCAAGAGTTGCGATATCGCGAGACGCGATATCCCGACAAGATCAGAGCCATTCGTTGTGGAGGACGCATGTAAGGATATTCTCTCATCTTGGGGACTCGGATAGTGGAGGTCTGAAAGGGTAGTCCTTTAGCTTCACAAGTGGCGAAGTGACGAGAAGGCCAGGAGCCGTCCATCTGTAGAAGATAGGTGGCATAGATCGGTGATCTCGTGAACTTGGGAGCTCGCCGGTAGAGAACCTAAGAGTTGGGTAGCCCAAGTCGCGAGCAGCGAAGTGATGAGAATACAGGAACCGTTCATCTGTAGAAGACAGGTGGCAGAGATCTAGAGATCTCGCGAACTCGGGAGTTCGAGGTTGAACGCCCAAGTATTTGGTGTTAAAAGTCGCGAGACGCGAGGCCATGAAGTAGCGAAGTGGCGAGAGGCTGTGAGTCGTCCATCTGAGGAGGACAGGTGGAGGAGATCGAGAGATCTCGCGAACTCGGGGGTTCGCAGGGTGAAAGTCAAATTATTGGGCATCGCAAGTCGCGAGGATGAAAGTGGCGAGAGAAGGACAGCCATTGGATCCAAAACACAGGAGGACCATTCGATCCGCACGTGGGATAGGGTCTCGGGACCTCGCAAGAAAAGGTTCGAGAGTTTGGCTACGGGAATCACAAGATTGCGAGAGGCGATAACCCAACAGCTGGAGAGCAGTGTGGGCCATAGCGGAGTGTGAGTGGAATACAGGTGGCACCAGCCTCGAGATCTCGCCGTGAGAAGTCCCGAAGCATTGGCGTTAGGATTCACGAGTCGCGAAGTGCCGAGAGCAGAGTTGTGTGGATGCGTGGCAGAGTATAAGGTGGGAACCGCGTGGTTGACGGGTGGACACGTGTTGCTTGGAGATAGAGTCAGCATTCCGTCAAATTCTCGCATCTCGGGGATTCGTGGAGCAAGAGGATGAAAACTCGACAGTTCAACCTGTGAGGTCGCGAGTAACGAAACCCCTCATGGAAAAGTCATCGAGTTGACTGACCATCGGATCTCGGGGATCCGAGAACCCAGTGTTCAACCTTTGAACTCGCGAAGTCACGAGTTCCTATTCCCCGATAAATCAAGGAAGGGTGATCGCACGAGAGAACTATGGGAGCAGATTTCCCGATAGGGAAATAGAAGAACCTTGGAGTTCTTCGGGCCAAGAAGAAGAAGGTCCTATGGGAGCGGACGTGCCTGGGTGGAAGGCGCATCCTGTGTCAGAAATCGTCGATGTTGAAGTTACCGGGGATCAAACTTCAAAGATATTTCCACCACGTAGTTCCCTTATGGGTTATGTCCTTGAAATATCCCGATGCCGAAAACATTTCGGAAGTCGGTGATCGGCAACATTATTTCATTCTTCGTTCGGCGCTTTCTCTTTTCACCTTTTATCGATGCCGAAAGGGATCGATCGTCGGTGATATCCTTGAGTGACGCTTGTTGGTGAAGAACAACTTTCATTTTCCAACGCTGATAAACATCGACGCTCGGTGACCTTGGTTCTCTTGAATGATTTACTTTCATGCTTAATCCTTTCTAATGCCGAATTTCTTAAGAACGTAGGGGAGAAGTCTTGACTATCGATTCTTTAATTAAGTGTTAGTATTTTAAGTTATTTATTTTTGCATGCTCAAGCAAACTTTGAGAGACTTAAATGAAAAACAAAAGTGATACAAAAAGGAAACATTTTTCATACCGAAGTAGAATTAGACAGTGCAAAAGATCAAGTGGTACCCAAAAATTCAAATTTAACATAGGTTTTTTTAGGGTGTGTTGACTTCTCAACAGATGGCAACTCACTGGGCGAAAGAAGAATCTTTGTTCCTCCTTCATGTTCGACTGATATGAAAACTGTTGGAGAACCTTACTGGCTATAAATCAGATCTTCCTTTACCCTTTCATTTGAAATTATCCGGTTGATTCTTCTAGGTCTTCCTATGGCGTTTTTAACCTTTATTCCTCCTTTGTTTCCCATAACCCTGACTCATGCCTTTTTTGACAAAAATCTAGGAAAGTATTCAGTGGCATGAAGCCTTTAGTTACCTTTAATCACTTGCTACAGTGTTTCTCCCCTGCCAGTGAGTGTCCATAGCCCTGACGGAGTCACCCCGACATCACAGACCTTGCTCCGCTGCCAGCAAGTGTCCATATCCCTGACGAAGATATCTTCATACCCAATCTCACTGTTCACTCATTTGGTATAGTTAACTTTGATTTCGACAGAATTCCCTAAGCGGGTGGGAGAGGATGACGTCTATTTAATTTGCAAAGTAAAATGGTTCAAGGTGAATCCTTTGCTAGCTTTATCTTCAAGGTTAATGTAGTCCTTTTCATCTTTCCAACTTTCCTGTAAGGTTTCACCAGACCACCAGATAGACCTTTTCTGCATTTCTCCAGAGTTGTTCATATGCGCGGGTCAGATAAAGGATTGTTCAAAGCAACTATAGGTTCCTCAATGCTTCCTTATGTTGTATGTGAGCAATGATTTAGGAACAGAGTTTGCTATGTCGCATGACTTGAGGCCAACCATTATCTTTCTAAACATAACCTTCAAAAGTGCGGAAATCAAATAAAAAAAGAAAATAAAAAATAAAAGTAATTCACAGTCAACCTAGATGAAACAACTCATGAAATACGCATACAAAACATAAAACTCAATATATATATATATATATATATATATATATATATTGTATTTCTAAACATAACCTTCAAAAGTGCGGAAATCAAATAAAAAAAGAAAATAAAAAATAAAAGTAATTCAAAGTCAACCTAGATGAAACAACTCATGAAATACGCATACAAAACATAAAACTCAATATATATATATATATATATATAGAGATATATTAATGGAAATATTGTTTTAGGGCTTGGTCATTTACTGGGAGGGCATGAGGTTCCCCCCTCAGACTCTATAACCGATAAGTACCTGCCCCAATCTTCTCAACCACGAGGAAAGGCCCGAGCCATAGATTCTGAAACTTAGAGTGTTTTCCTTTAGGCTCATTTTCTCTGTCCCATTTTAGGACCAAGTCCCCTACTTCAAAATCCTTCTCTTTAGCCTTATGATTGTCAAACCATATTTTAACGATCTGTTGGTGGGCCATGAAATTTGATTTAGCCTTTTCCCTTTCTTCCTCTAGCATGAGCAGAGTGTCAATTCTTTGTTGTATGACTGATGAAGGTTGTCCTTCGAAATCTTGGGCTAGTTGAAGAGATTGGAGATAAAACCCGTTCGGGAGAATGGCTTCCTACACATACACCAAAAAGTATGGGGAATTTCCTATGGCTTCCTTGGGTGTGACTCTATCATCCCATAGAGCGTTATGGAGTAAATTATGCCAATTCCTTTGGTTGTTTGCAACCGTCTTCTTTAATATTCTCACTAGGTTCTTATTGGTTGATTCTGCCACCCCATTTCCCTATGGATAATAATTCGCAGAGTACCTAATTATGATTCCTTTTTCTAGAGAGAACTCTATCAATAGTATGGAAGAAAAGTAAGCTTCATTATCAAAAACTAGGACAAAAGGGACCCCAAACCTTGTGATTAACTGTTTTTCTATGAATTGGATTACCACCTTCTCATTTACATGGGTCAGAGGGATGGCCTCTGCCCATTTCGTGAAATAATCAGTGGTGGTAATTATATACTTATGTTGTTTTGAAGAACTGTGTGTGATTTCTCCTATGATATATAACCCACATTGCTCAAAAGGCCTAGAGACAATCACTGATTGGAGTGGGATTGCCTCTCTCTTCTCTCTCCCAACGCTTATTCGACAGGTTTTGCAGTTTCTAGCGTAAGTGTGAGCGTCTTTGAACAAGGCGGGCCAATAATAACCAACTCTCAGTATCTTATGAGTGGTGGTGTTTCCTGTGAAATGTCCAATGGCAGGGCCATCATGGAGATCCTTAATAAATTTGTCAGCATCTTCCTGTTTGAAACATATTAAGAGTACCTCGCCATAATTAACCTAGAAGAGTACCAAATTTATGAGGCGGTATTGTGCGGATTTTAACCTGAGAGCTCTCCTTTCCCTAGGGTTGATACTTTCTGGGAAGTCCCATAGTGCAAGAGATAAGTTAAACTCTCATATCAAGAACCTGGCCCTAGGGAAATGTATGAAATTTCACCACACTATAATTCCATTTCATTCTCCCATCCAGAGTCTTCATTTACTTGGTCTTGGGCTTCAGCTGCAAGTTTGCATAACCCTTGTCCTTTAACTATTTTGGCAGGTTGTATATCTATATCAAACTCTTGAACTATTTCCATTCAGTTCCCTCTTCTTTCCGCCATCTCCTGCTTAGTGAACAAGGAACGGATTGCAGGATGAGGTATGATTACTTTGGTATGGTTCTTGAGGATAGAAGGCTTGAAGTGTTTTACTTCTTTATAAACTATATAAGCATGTTTATCTATGGTAGGATAATTTAGTTCGACTCCTTGGAGGTTAGTGCTTGTGAATGACACTAGGGTCTCGTTCTTTCCATCATCCTTCTGAGTCAATACCGCAGCTAACAATTGGTCGGAGGTGAAAGTATAGAGGAAGAAATCTCTATTGAAATTGAGAATTTGTAACACCTCGGCTTGAGATATAGAAGTTTTGATGTTGCTGAAAGAATCCTTCCATTCATCATCGCATTTAAATTCAACATATTTACGAATCGTCTTTTGCAAGGGTTTTATAGTTTCCGCGAAATCGGGAATGAATTTCCTCATGAAATTGATTTGTCTGAAAAAAGACTACATATCTTTCTTTTTGTGAGGCAACGAGAGTTTAGATATGTCCTTAATCCTTTCTGGGTCTATGCGAATGCCTGCTCGAGATATAATGTGGCCTAGCAGCTTACCTTCCTTGACGCTGAAAATAGTTTTCTTAGGATTTAAGGATATATCGTAACTCTTACACCTTTCGAAAATCCAAGTTCATTGTTGGATGTGCTCTTATATGTTCTTTGAATACATAGTTACATTGACCAGATACACTACCACACACTTGTGGATGAGTCCCTGAAATGATACATCCATAGCCCTTTGGAAGGTCGCCCCTGCGTTGAATAACCCAAAAGGAATGCCTTTATAAGGAAAGGTTCCCCACCTGGTTCGGAAGGTATTTTTCAAACTATCTTCCTCTGAAAGACTTGGTTGTAACCTGAGAAACCGTCCAGCAGAGAGAAAATATTCGAACTAGACACAGTCTGTAGGAGTTTCTCCATTGGAGGGACTGGGTAATTGTCCTTTTCTGAAGCTCTGTTGAGGTTCCTAAAATCTACGCATAAGCGGATTTCTCCAAAAAGTTTCCTCATAGGAACCAAATTTGATACCCATGTGAAATGTCTAACCTGGAAGATGATTTTGGCATCCAAAAGTTTCTTCAATTCCTAATAGATGAGAGGTTCCAGGGATGGGCGATACTTTTGGAGCTTCTGTTGGAAGGGTTTCACTTCAGATCTTAACAGCATAGTGTGTTGAATGATGTGGGTATTGTAAGTTTTCATATCTCAATAGGACCACACAAAGACATATTGGTATTGTCTGAACAGTTTGAGGTAAGAATTTGATTCCTCTTTAGATATAGTCTTGACAAGATTCACATTCTTTGGGTTTTCCGGGGTTCTGAGATTTATAGTTTCATGCAGGGGACAAGAGCTACCAGTCTTTGCATTTTTAGGCCGCTTAAATTGTTCCTTCAGGTCAAAAAGGCTTTCCAAATTAGCTATCCCTTTCAGGATTGTGTGAGACTTCGATTTATCAATAGGATGACCTTTCCAAAGATCATTTTTTGTTAATTATTCATGGAATACTTCATCGTCAATAGCTAAGTCTTTGAGATTATATTGGTTAGTCATAAAGTTTATGATCTGTTCATCTCCTTCAAAGACTTTCCAGTTATAAATGTTGTTAGTCACCGATGGTTTATAGAGTAGTTCTAGAGTGAATCGAGAGGATTCATAATCTTCTAGAGGTGAAAACCTTGAAGCAACTGTGGATAGGGAATCAACAAGAATTTTCTTTTCTCTAGGGATCACTGTAATATTGAAAGCTTCAAATTTCTCAATTAACCTATACACTTCATGTTGATAATTATTTAGGTGCGGGGAATTGCAATGTATAGTATTCCTTACTTGTCTAATGATAATCTTTGAGTCTCTGAAAACCGTCAATTCTTTGATGTTTAAGTCTATGACTTTCTTTAACCCTTGTACTAGAGATTCATACTCGGCGGTGTTATTTGTGCATTCAAATTCTAGTCTATAGGACAAGAAATGACGTTTACCTTTTGGATCAATGAGGATGCACCCCACCCTTTATCCTTCTCGTGATTTAGACCCATCAAAATATATGGTCCATATCAATGAGCTTAAGTTAACCATCCCTTCCTTCTTATTTCTTTCTTTCCCTCCTATATTTTGTCTGGTGATTTCCATCATAGGATCTTGACAAAAGAGGGTTTCCTCTATCGGTATTGGTGATTTCTCTTGAAAAACCATTTTGGAGTTTTGAGTGAGAGGGACATCGGATGGAAGAGGGGAGAAGTTCCTGAAATAGGAATCACAAGAATAATTGCCTATCATGGGGAAATATGTGGATGAGGGTTCGTTCAGGTTTTCTATATCAATGACCGTATGTTTCAGCTATCTCTCCCTATTGATTTTGATCATATTCCTATATCCCTTCAATGGTAGGAAAATATTTTCCCAGTCTGTACAAAAGTACTTGTTTAACTTCTCAAACCAATCTTGACTTAGTAATAACCCATAGGCCTCTGGGATGTCTACTACAATGATGTCAATCACTTGCACAAACTTAGGATGTGTCGCTATCCCGATCATTACATATTTGAGTTCCCCCATGACTTTGACATGGGTTCTATCTATTTGTCTTACATGTTTATCACTCTTGAGGGGGAGGGAATTTAATGTTTTGCAAATAGACAAGGGCATCACGTTGGAAGATGCTCCTGAATCTACCAAACAATTGTGGAGGTTCCTATTGAAGACTTCAAATGTTAAGAGGAATGGTGGGACACAAGGTTTTTCCTTCATATATTCCGAGTAGGTATTCACAGTTGGTTTTTTTACTAGATATGTGGAAGTTAGATTTCTTTGTTGTTCATTGCTTGTCATGGGGTTTTCTACTGATTTCAAAGATTGTAACAAGAAATATTTTTGCTCAGGGATTCTACATATGTCCATGACCGATATATTAGCCTTCAACTTCTTCATATCTTCAACTACGTTGTACTCCAGTTTGGACGATTCTAGGATATGGATGCTAATAGGGTTCTTACAGGGAGAAAAAGGTGCTTTCAGGTGATTGGGAGTTGACCATTCCCTTGATGTTTGAGTGGTAGTAGGGTCCTTTGAGACAGGAGGACCTTTACTTCTAGTTTTCACAACTAAGACCTTTGCAGGTGGTTCTTCAACCTGAAATAGGTCGTCGGAAGGCATAATTAGGTCGGGATCCCATATCAACATGGTTGTATCTTCTAGTGGGTCAATCTTTTCCTGGTCAACAAAATTCATAATCGAACTACTTTTTTGTTTGGTTAGGGAAACCTCATATAAAAACCAGTTGGCCATCAAATTCATGGCATGCACCCATTGAGGGAAGTCTCTTTCAGAGTGGTTTTCCTGGTGATAAGTACAAAAAGAATTAGATGCGACATTCCCTAGATTGATATTCAAGTTATCTGGGGGAGGTTCAATTTCTTTGAACGATAGGTTCCTTTTAAAGAAAGGATTATAGGGCCTTTGGCCTTGGTTTCCTTCCCCTACATTTCTCTTCATGTCTATGATCTCGTTTGATAATTTCTTAACCATGCATTGTAGATCTTCTATATCTCCATTACCCTTGTCGAGAGTCTATTCTGCTTATTTCCCTGGCGGTCTAGTTAGAAGGAGTCCTCTCCTAGGAGGAAGTCGAACTTCTTTCTTAACTAAAGAGACCTATCCTTATTTACACCCTTTCATCTAGAATTCTATCATTTTAGCTTCTTCAAAATTCTCAGCTAAGGTTTGTTTGGAATCCCTCTTCACAAACATGGAAATAGAAGTTGGGAGTGCATTAGCATATACTTCAATTTGCAACTCCTGAGTTGGTTTTCCTTTGGGCTGGAATTTGTTTAAGATGGTTTTGAATCTTTGATTGAAATCTTTAACCTTCTCTTTTGAACTCATGGTGGTTGCGAACAATTCATCCATCAGATCTCATGTAGTGGTTTCTTCGACAAATTTATCTAAAACATCCTTTTGAAACTTTGTCCAGCTAGTTATGGATCCTACAGGTAGGTTAAAATACCATGTGGAGGTTGAGTTCCCAAAAGTGTAGGGGAACAACCTGCAAACTATGTCTTCATGTTGGACGTTCATAAGTATGATTGCTAGTATAAATTTCTTGATATGATCTTCAGGCAATCCTGAGGTCTCTGGGTTGAACTTAAGAAGTAACTTCTCTACATGTTGGGGAAGGTTATGAACTAGTCCTGGGAGGGCCAAAGCATCTCTAGCCAACCATGGTTGATTATTCAGTGGTGGGTTTCCCATTTCTTCATTATGGTCATTGTTTCTTTCCATATCTTTATATTCTAAGTTAAACTCCTCCTCTTCTGAAAAATTGTTTGGTTCAGAGATGTCGTCAGTTAGTGTTTTGGGTATCCGATCAAGAGGATCTTGGATTTTGGTGATTGTGAAATCTATTAAGTATTCTACCATGTGCACAAAAACCTCATCGGGAGTATTAACCACTGGCCTACTTTATTATTTTTTTCAAGGAAATATCAGAGCTAAGGACAATGCACTGATCTATCGGGTGTATGCTCTTGTGATCCTTTTGAATTGATTTAATTCCTCATGAGGAAGAGAATAAGGTATGTCAGGGTACAAAGGGTATTCCTTGGGCTGGGGTTAGTTACTCGTTTCGGGAGTACTTAGTGTGTGTGGGTTGTCTTGGGAATGACTAGCCATGCACGTGCGCTATTTTGAATCTTTCGGTTGTTTGAAAAATTATACGAAATATGTATTCAACCATTCATTATTCAGGCCCTCCTTCTAGCACCAATACTGTTGATGGGTCTTAAATCCCTTTAGTTCAACCATAGGAACCAAACCCGCCACCAAGGCCCAATTAGACTCTGCAATGTTTAATAGTGGAATGGTTCTCTAGATATTGTGATTCGACCAATTAATCGATGGGCTTTATGTTTTCTTGTGTAGGCGTCTCCTTCAGTTTGGAATTTCTCTTTTTGTATTTTCTCTTAGGTGGGACTGATATAATATATAATCTAGTATAAACCAACTTTTCAACAAAATAGGATTAAGTTTAACTACTGGAGAAGAAGGCTGAGCTTGGGATAACCCGCTACTCAAGCATGCAGACGACAATTTTATACCACAAGACTAATACTAATACATGAAACATGTGAGCATCCAATTACTATCTGAGATATTAATTATCAGAAAGAAAACATGCATGCGATAAGATAATGGAAAGAAAAATAATTCACCTACACTAATCATCCATCACATGATAACACAACAATTCATCTTCACCATTAAAGTAAAGAACATCAAAACATTGCACTAGATAAATTGACAATAGATTAAATAGCTCTTACTCATTACAACATCATTCATGAAATGAGATAGGAAATAGTTCTTCTCCATGTCCAATCACACATGCATTTGATGAAAATAACTTTGTCTCTGGTCCAGAAGGACTTCTCTATTAACGGTAGCTTGGAAATAATTCTTGACAACCAAAAATAAAGAGTTTCTTACAAAATTCATCGACCTATAACTAATTGGTCGATGTTCTTATTTATAACATAAAATTCAACTGAAAATAACGGGTAAGTGTAGTTAAGTAAAGAAAAACTCGTCACATGGCAATCTCTCCTAAATGTTTTTCTAACAGTCAAATCACGATATCACTTGAAAGGGTGATGTTTCTCATATTCCGACCAACTAATGAACAAGTCTTCGCAAGAATGGGCGCATGAAAATCTATGTTGTTCCATCGGAGCCGCATGAATTCCCCTGATCTCCACCGCATGTGCCTGATACTTGACCAGACTGGTGTTTAACTGTTGTAGCATAGTTTGAGCTCTGATCAGATGTTCCATAAATCGTTGCACTTATCTCGACATTGTGTCAGTCACCTTTTCTAGCTCTTCGACCCATAATGAATCTTTCTTGGTGTGTGATTCGACTATGTCACGCAAGTTGACGAAGTCGTCGGGTGTGCCGAACTCGGGGAGTTTAATATCCTTCATCACTTTGTTGATTTTTCTCTAACGTTTCTTGTGTTTGGCCCACTGCTCTTGAATTTCCCGATGTGGTTCCTGAGAAATTTTATCCCAATACTCGGTTGATCGCTTCATGCGATCAAGACTGCTTTTGCTCAAGATCCGGATGTCGCATTCTTCTTTATCTCGACCTTGTTGGACTGCATCAATGTATTTGATTCTCTCTATGGATTAATGTGTCATTTCATACCACCACTCCATATCCTTGCACATCACGAGTGGAATGAGAGTGTCTTCTTGGAGCTCGACTATCTTTGTAGTAAAAAGGTGTCTCTCATTTGTAAACTTGTTGTAAGCCTCTTCGAACTTGCTTCTTAGGTATCCCGCGGCCCGAGTGGTCTCCTGATAATACTTAGCCAGGTGGAGAAAATGTTCCAATTCTTTCAGGGCGGAAGCCACCTCTTCTTCATCCCTTTTAGATCTGTCTAGGGTGGTGTCTGAGATCTCTCTCGCTATGCCTATAAGTTCGGATGTTCTGGCATTTTCTGTGTTGATCAACTCTTCCTCTGTAATGGTAAGGATGGAGCGGTCCAATGTAATCATCTTTTTCTTAATGGTCTTTTGGAGAATAACTTTTCTCTCTCGATCATAAGCGATCACATATATATTGGATATTTCATCCATAGGTTCAAGAATCTGTTGATCACCCCATGTGAGTCTATTTCCCAGACTTACGGTGGTGTATATTTGTTCAAGATAGCATTCTTGAACTTCCTTGTTGTGATCCAAAGGCCTGGCCTCTTCTTGTCTCTTGTCAGGGATCTGAGTATCGAGCGAAATAGAGCCATCAAGAGTAGAATAAATACTTACTTATGCATCAGCCATTGAAATTTCGATTTCCTTTTGCGAGGATACATCCTTTGGCTCGTCTGGTTCTAACTTGTCCTCTAGATTGTCTTCTCGGGTCTCCAACACATCAGGCTTTTTCGTGTTGAGGCCACTCTCAACTTATTTTTAATTTTGTGGGACCTACTGGGTTTGGATCCCGGGAGGAGAACCAGTCTTCTCAGGTCCTTTTATTCTTGGTAACGCACATGAGTCCCGGGAGATACCTCCAGGCTCTCATCATCATCATATATATTAATTATCTCGCAGAGGGGGTCCGATGCACTTGTTTCTATGGATACCTCAGTTTCCTTCGACTACGTTGTGATGCTTGTCGGTGATACGACCGATGGAATTATGAATTCAGGGTCACCTGACCCTTTGATGTTATCAAGTTTTATGAAATCAGGGCTGCTTGGCCCCTCTGAGCTTTCTTCTGGGATATTGGTCAGAAGCCTTAGCATCCTGACGAGGTTTGGGTTATCTTGCATATGGTTCATCATCTGTTGGTCCTGTTGATACAAGAGTGCCCCTCTCTCCCGCGCATATGAAACCTCAGGGAAATATCTATCCTGTACAGGGGTTACCTGGGAAATCTTTGTTGTTTCTATGGCTTCCTAGGGAGCTTCCACCGCTTCGACTGATTTAGATGTTATCCTTTCTTCTCTGGCCCTGACGAACTCTTGAGCCGAATGTTCCAAGATTGTTTCTTTCTCATTCAAAATCATGGCCTTGAACCGGGTTGCCTTGGGGTTACCCATCCTCGCCATCACCTCATACTGATGTTGAGCATTTTTGGTGAAGATCTCATATTCAAACCTATCATGGGCATATCACCAACAAGAAGATACTTGTGATGTGTGCTTTGGGACTAAACCTTTTGGGTCATGCTTGAGAAAGAGGATAGTCTAGAATGCGAAGTCCAACTGATTGAACCCTTGTTTTTTGGCTTGAGCGGTGTCTTTTTCCATGTAGAAACCTGTATGGAATCCATAAGGTATGAACGTTCGCTTCTTATATTTTACCAGAGTAGCATTATAACCTTGCAAGATTGTCTGGTAATAGATTTATCCGATTACTAGTCGATCAGGGACATACACAGGTAATAGATGTGGTGCTCTGGTGGCTCCGAAAACCCTAATGTAGGTATCGCGCTCATCCAGGTACCAGTGGCCAACTTTTTATATAATCTTTTTGGCCGCATCCGACAGTCTTGGACACTCTTTCTTGAACAGTAAAGAATGAACACGTGTGACAAATTTATCACAAATGAGAGAGTAGGATTTCTTGTACTTGTTCTCCCACAAGATGCTGAAATATACATGGACCGGGATTTCTGAGGTATGCCACCTTAATTTCATTTCGGCAAAGAAATTTTTGTCATAGATGACATCCAATAGATAAGATGCCATGTAGAAAAATGGAGTCTCTACTTCCTTTAGTGTCTGAGCTTGTCGTATGCAGGTGCTTAGTTGTTTGGAAATGATGGCGCCCTAGTTAAAACCTATTCCAGAAATGGCTACACTATAAGCTAAAGGCATCCAAGCCTCTGAAAACTGGAGCAGTCTTTCTTCCCATGGAGTCAGCAGAGGAGGGAAATTAGATAGATGTACGACTCCCTTAGGTTGGTCGTCGGGTACCAGCTGGAGGTCCGATTGGTGAAATTTTTATCCTCTCTCCACCACGAAGCCATCACCTTGTTGGTGTTGTGTTTCTCATAGAAGTTTATAACAAAATCAGTGTTCCACCGCTCATCTAGCTCTCTTAGCTTGTATTAATTATGGACCTCTACTAGAAGGAAAACCTTGAAACACTCATCGTTGTCGTCATTAATAAGACATATTTGAGTGTTCGTGTGGTCAATAATCCATTTCAGGAGTTCAATACAGGGGAAAACTAGACTTCTTCTTGCTACCATCTGTAGGTATTCCCTTCAGACATTCAGGAGGACTTTGTCATCGAGCTTCCTTGTATCGGGGTCATTGTGCGGGGTATATTCGGAGAATTCCTCTCGCTTTATTTGATTGAAAATCTCTTCCCATCGTGGGAATATTGTCTTGGTCCCTATGTTCTCCTATATGTGTCCAAAAGCCGGAGGCTGAGAAAAAACCTCCTTGGTGGATGTCTTGATGACAGGAACCAGTTTTGGAGAAAATTCTAATTGTTTTGCGACCGTTGGTGAAGAGCCTTCTCCTACGTCTGGTTCCTTTAGCTTTGGCACTCTCGGAGATTTCCCGGTGGTAGGTTTCTTCGGAGGCATTGTCCCTATAACCAAAAACGATCCTTTAGGCATGTGTACAAAGTAAAATTGGATGAAAACGTATGAAATGAAGCACAAACATCCATAGACTGGTACATATCTATAATGCTTCCTAAAACTATTGTTTAATACTCAATTGACCTTGGAATCTTTCCACGGAGTGCTCGTCTCACTTGTTTGGATGTTATGAACTTCTTTGTGCACAGAACAATCTCATTTAAAAAATACTCAAGAGGATTGAACGAGAGAGATCCTACTAGTCGTATCAATCAATTAATTCGAGTGATGTGTGAGATTCAAAAGAAACTACCACCGAATCTCTACAAATAAATTATACTTGGGTTGATAGCGGGAGCACCGAGGGTGATGCATGGTATTGATAGGTTTAAACGATCCTTTTGATTCATGCACGGATTAACAACTAATGCAGGAATTTTGGAATTAATTATTTATTTAAATGTTTTGGATCTATCGTATCTTAGAGATAAAATGTCCCATCGCGTCGATTTCTTAGTGGGAAGATCGGGAATTAGTGATATCCTTGTGTATGTTCCCGTTGATATCCTCCTGAGAAACCTTCGACGACGACTTTTTTCATCGTACGGTGTTGATGTGGCAGAACTGCTTCGGGATGCAACATGGGTCTTGAGAGATATTAATGACTCAAGGGAGAACTGGATCATACATCTAATCACTTGGGAAACAACAGATAGCAGATGAGGATAGGCAGTTTGATCGTGCATCTCAGTCAGAATCAGTGTTTTTTGACAGGAGACGGGTGTTTAAAATAATTTTGGGATTGTCGAGGTCGAAAGGTATCGGGGGTCGGTGATCGGGGATTGACTTATCATGTCCTCTACAAGGTATCCTTCTAAAAATGCATCGATGCCGAAGTTACCATGGATTGACCTTTAGAGATATTTCCACCGCATAGTTCCCTTGTGGGTTACGTCCTTGAAATCTCTCGATACCGAAAACATTTCAGAAGTTGGCGATCAATGACATTATTTCATTCTTCATTTGACGCTTTCTCTTTTCACCTTTTGCCGATGCTGAAAGGGATCGATCATCGGTGATATCCTTGAGTGATGCTTGTCATTAAAGAACAAATTGTGTTTGTTGACACCGACGAAGATCGATGCTTGATGACGTCGGTTTTCTTGAATGATTTCCTTTCATGCTTAATCCTTTCTGATGTCGAATTTATTAAGCGCGTCGGGAAGAAGTCTTGACTATCGATTCTTTAATTAAGTATTATTCTTTTAATTTATTTGTTTTTCCATGCTCAAGCAAACTTTGAGAGACTTAAATGAGAAACACAAGTGATAAGAAAAGGAAGCATTTTTCATACTGAAGTAGAATCACACAGTGCAAAAGATCAAGTGGTACCCAAAAAGTAAAATTTAAGATAGGATTTTTTAGGGTGTGTTGAATGCTCAACACATTCCACATTCATTTAGTGGTACCACATCACATATTACCTCATACACAAACTTTGATGAAATTGCAAACCTTAAAGTGCATTGCTTTGTTATGGGCAATTTATGATTGTTTCTTATCCATTTAAGTGAGTAAGGTTTATGATGTAGCTTAGTTGTCAATCCCAATTGTTTAACCACTTCATCTGAAATTAAGTTAGATTGAGATCCACTATCTATCAATGTATCGATCTTAGTATGTTTCATTATGACCCTTATATGAAACAATTTACTTCTAGAATCATATTCATCACCATTTTTACTTGTCAAGCCAACTGTTGTGATCTTAGTCTCATCACCTAAATCATACCCCAAGTCTATTGGTTGTGTTGTTGTTGCATTTTTTTTCCTCCCTTTCCTCTCTTTGAACCATTTCGAACTCTTGGTTGGATGCAATTTCCAGCAATGGTCATCATCATGCCCTTGTTTCTTGCAATGCTTGCAAGAGAGATTCTCTTCTGTCATTGTCACTAAACTTTCTTTCTTTCCATTCACCTTTCGTTTGTCTTCTTTCCTTGAAGACGATTCCCCTAATACACCAACTCATGTTTTCCCTGCTTCAATATGCATTGCTTGGACATAAACCTCATCAATATTAGTAGGTCCAAACATAAATACAATGTTACGAATATGTGTAGGAAAACCTCCTATATACTTCATAAGAGTTTCTTGTGTATGTAATGGAATATTTAACATTAATTCCATCTTAAAAAATTCATCCATGTATTCTTGCACCATTTGTCCTTTTCTTAGTTTAAGACTTTTCCATTCAATTAAATCCTTTTCTTTATAACCCAAAGGATAAACTTCTTTCTAAGTGAAAAAATAAAATCTTTCCATGATGGAAACACATCACCAACTTGTTGAGTACCATGTTGCAACTTACTCTGCCACTAGATGAGTGTTGTTCCTGCAAGACGAAGCGATGCCAATTTGATTTGGGTTACCTCATCTTTGATTTGTTGCAGACTGCAATAAACTTCCATTTGTCTGACCTATTTATCAATCCTCTCAGCATTGACTTCGCCATCATACACGGAAAACTTGAATTTTACATCTAGCTATGTAATGGCATATCATGATTATGTTTATGGGAATTCTTTCTTATAAAAGTATCATGTGAACTTGTACTTAAAGAAGAAGAAGATGGAAATGAAGGAGGTGAAGAAGGAGTTTTAGGAGGGTCCTCTCCTTCTTCACTTTTGTATTGTTTTGAAGATTCCCCTTGGAAAGGCCTCTTCCATTCCAAGTAATCATCATATAAGACCTTTACCATCTCATACATGGTGAAGAAAGTCTTTTGAAACTCTATCTCTTTATGAGACATTCCTTCTTTATATACCATCTTTCTCAATCCAATCTCAGGATCCCCTTCTACAAGCTCTCATTCACCACAACTTAGCGTTTCCTTGGTAATCATGCAAACTCAAACAACCAACTATCAACCTGCTCTGATACCACTTGATCTGAAAATGATCTTTAAAAGACTTGGTTGAGTTTTAAGCATGGGTTAAATTACCACCTAGGAATTAAGAGAAGAAGAAGGTTTTAATGAAATAATTTTTCATCCATAATAAAAAATGTATATTAGAAATTAAACATAAGGAACAACAAACCATAACAACAAACTTAATAATGGACTTCAGCAAGGTTGCCTACGTCTCCGAGCCTTTGTCTCAGCGAGGGAGGCTTTCTTATTATTCTTCAATGCTTCAAAAGTACATCCAAAATGCATCAAAAGTATTAAAAAATGGTCAGGTTGTGTTTTCCTCGACCTCAAGAATCCAACACAACTAATGACACTGAAAAAGGTTGAGCATAGATCCTGAAATTTGCCTCCAAAGTTTGCTTCCTCAATGGCTTCCCTGCATAAAAATGGCCATATATTCACAATTTATTCATAATTTTTCTATCTTTGAACTTGAAAAACACTCAATCATGCCTTGATTATATACAATTTTAGTTAGAGGTTGAAATCCCAACTTCCCCCCTCTTTCTGGGCTCAAATCCGATTTTCTAGGAAAAAATTCACTAAAATCGGGCCCAGATTTGGCTAAATCCTCCAAATTTGGCCAAATGTACCAAATTTAGCTTAACAGGCGCATCCCCCAAATCTGGGGCCCCTGGTTGTATGGTTCCCCTTGTGACTAGGGCCCTAAAAATTTGACCAAGCTAATATTGGGAAAATTCAGGATGCCACATGGCACCCTCTGATTGGCTTGAGCCATGTCATCCTGCCTCATCAACATGCCCAATGAATGTCCCACCTCAACATCCATACTACTATGTCATCTTCCCACTCAACTGCCATGTCAAAATTCATACTTCCCAGTTAGTTGCCACGTTCACATTCGTACTTCCACATCACCTACTTAGTCAGTTGCCAAGTCAACATCCATACTGCCACGTTAGCATCCATACTTCCACATCAACAGTATGGCCTATTGATCGTTGACTTTGACCAGTTGACTTTTTTCCTGTTTGAAAATTTTATCAGAACAGGATAAATTTCACATATGGTGTCCATTTTCAGGAAAAACATATATGGTTGGAATCAGCACAATGCGCCTGATGCAATGGCACTGGTTTTGTCTGATTCTAATAACTTTGATTTTTAGTCCTTCCTAGATCCATTTTGGATCATTTCTCCATCGAATGTAGGTGACTTAGTCTTATTGAATTCTTTCATCAAGGAACTATGAGAATTCTTCCTCTTTTTCTTCTTCATGACACTTGACTCTATGCCATTACTGGACTACTCTACTGAATTAGTCTTCTTGCTAAATGATTACGTGGAAAGAATTCCACTCTATCTTCCTTTCTTGGCATCCCATTTCCTTTTCTTTTAGAACTCTTTCCCACATTGTTGTGATCCAATCTGTGCTTCTAAGCATCCAAAGGGTTTTCAACCTCTATGACTATTGCAACTCTACATTACTTATTCCTTGTTGCAAATTATTTTGAATCTCTAACAAGCTCTGAAGTAGTACTGCATTCAACTCTACCTATTTGGATTGAGATATCATGATCCTCTCATTGTTCGCCTTCAAGATTCTAATAGTGGATATCAAATATGGAGGGGTTTCTATATCCCTCTAGACATCAAACACTTCATCTTGAAAATGAAAGGTTTCATCCATACTATGTTATATCGTTCACCTCTATTTCCTCTCAGTACATCCTACATGCTGAAATAAAAATCATTATTAGTAATCACATTACGAATTTAAAACATACATGTTAAAAAACAACAAAATGTTTCTTAAACAATTTCAAGCGGTGTTGGTGACTGATTCAAGCCTAGGGTTTGAACTCTAATCCGATACCACTCTGTAGCACACCTAACCCTGTAATCCTCTCTTATGCTGGTGGGATGTTAAGTTTTCTCCTTTTTAAGTCAACTTAGGTATCATCCTAAGCACCACATATGGATTCTACTCAATGAGATATTTCCAATGACTATAAGTATGCTCAAATCCAATCTCTAGATCTAAAGTTACAACCTTTCGATATTTTTAGGCTCCCATTAAAAAAATCCATCTCACTGATATGTGGCTTCCTGCCACTCGTACCTTTCGATGTGGTGTTGAAATGGCACTGATGTGGCACCTCCCCATAACTCACCTCTCAATAGTTCTAACTTCGATGAAACCATTCATCGTCATCAAGGGTTTTACTCTCATGGAGCACAACAAATTCAACACTGAATATTATAAAAACGACCCATCCATTGCACCACTCCAAAATATTACGTATCTAGATTTTTTACTACAATGGATTTGATCATGTAAGTGCCTCCAAATTGCATGCTAGATAACATTCAAATCTTCATCCTCTCACATAGTGGATGGATGGACCTGTATAGATCTACGATTAAGATCTCATATCACATTCCTGATGGTCAACAATTGTCGTTCAACCTCGAGATCTGATTATGATCAATTCTTTCCCCCACTTACACTTCTGGACCTCTATCTTCCATCCTTCAATGAATAACTAAGATCCGATGACATCTAAATCTGATGGTCAACATTGCGGTCGAATCCATTCAGGATTCCAATCCCCATCCAATACCACTCATGTCTTTTGACCACTCCTTTGGTGACACATGTCACCACTAAGGAAATATCAGTTTCCCTGTGGGCCCGCCATGTCAATGTGATGTCACCACCCCTTTCTAGACTTACATGGGCCTAGGAAATATATGGTGGAGGTTAACCCATGTCTACATATCGAGCATCATATATTTTCAATCCTTGATCCTTCATCATCATCGACACCTCTCTAGGCTCAAAACTCACTTCATTGACTCTCTATTCTCAACGATGATTCATTTATCATCAATGGTCTTGATATTGTCAAGGTAATTCCTGAAATATCAATAGTACTCGGCTCTCATTAAGGTTCTCGTCATCATCGTTGGAATTTACACAAGTCCTGGAACTAAATCACTCTTGAAGATGATGTATTCCACGATGAAGGGTCACGATATACTCACCCTTCCAAATCAACGGCCCTAAAATATCTCGATTCAAAACATGACTTCTTTTCCACTGGTTAACATGTTGAATTGGGACTTAGGAAATTTTCAGGTTTCTCGAAGGGTTTCACCGAGTCTTCAGGATTCAAAAAAACTCTCTGAGAGAATCAAGGGCCTTTCAACTTCATTAGAGATGAATTTCTTGCATATATTGCAATATTTCCACATAAGGATCATGGTCCCCTCAAAACGCAGTCCACATTGGGGACTTGCAACATTAAGGAACTTGCCTCACTGTGTAAACAATTTTTTTGTCCATGTCCTGCAAACTTTCATCTAAAGTTGCAAGGTTTATAGGGACACAAAATGTCCACAATTATTTAATTCAAAGTTTATCAGGTTAAGCTATGATGACAACAACATATCCTAGTTATCTATAGTTTCCATTTATTTATTACAATCATTTACATTTGTCATCTTGATTAAACAATTACACACTTACATCATCCACACATAGTTATGAAAATTAAATTAAATACTTATCTAATCAAGGAAGTTTACAATACCAACTGAGTGAGAGTGGACACCTTTCCTCCCAAAATTAGGCCTTATTGTAGAGTAACTTCCTACAATACAACTCCCCCATCCCAAACCATGATAGCACAAGGGGAATGAATCAATTGGTTTCCAAGATCAAGATGATACAGGAAGGTTACTCTCCTTCCTCCTCTGACAAGAGTAGAGTTTTTACCCTTCCCATTGAGCTCAGCATCTGTATAGGTTTATTATATGGTTTCTCATTTGAATTTCCTATTTAAAAGGGATTCCCTTCTCTACTAAACAACCCCTTGGTGATCTCCCCTTACCAGTGTCAATTTGTTTCTAGTAAGAAGAAAGTTGTATACCTCTATTTCTCCAGTATGGATCTGGGTATTCTTTGTCTCAGGGTGATCAATCATAAGTTGGGTGATTTTTACTATTTTTCTCAAGGAACTCTCTCTTCTCTTCAACTCATTCTCTCGAACACTTCTATTCATTTCACCATACTGTGTGATTATGTTGATCATTATTTCCTTCTTAGCTTCTTCATCTCCTCGAGCGCCTTTGTATTCTATTTTATGATGTCACTCTCCTAATGTCTAATAGTTAGTGACTTCTTGTTTTCTGTCTCTACTTATCTCTTGGTGATCTGTCTCTTCTGTGTCTAGTGTATTGTCTCTAGTGGTGTTTTCCATCTTTTCTCTCTTCTTCCACCAATCCCCTCAGGATTCCCATAGCCTCCCTGCAAACACAACCCATAGTATGCAATTCTTATTCTGAAGGGGTAATTTCATGGTGTCTTATTCTCATGTGATTCAATTGACACCTTGCTTCTTCAAAATACCAATCTATCATAGTTAGTAACTAATTCAACCAGTTCCTCGATATTCCATAACTGGTCACATGGATCCATTCAAATAAGGTGTTGGCGCTAGAAGATGCTCTCTGTATACTAGGAGGACATGACTAGAACATCCTAGTTATTGCAATGGCTTTGATTTGGTTGCTAGGTGGATCAAGCAGTTTGAAAGGATAAAGATCTAGTAAAAATCTATTAATTCAAATAATCAACAACATTTCACGTAGTCAAGGGAATTCACTTTGAGAGCTAGAATTTTGATGGATAATGTGATGATGAATAGAGAACCAAGATGAATACATAAACCAACAATATCCTAAATTCATATACTCACCAGGAAGACATTCAGACTCAAAATCATATTTTGGATCAGAATGAAATACTTGAATACAAATTATCAGTTACACGCAACTAACAATAGAATCTCTATTTCAATTAGATCTGAAGTGACATGACAATTGGTACATTGCAGGAATCATCTTCATATTCAAATAAGCAGAAATAGAGAAGAATTACAGTAGATGAATGATATGACTATCAATATGTTTGAATCCTTGGGTATGGGATGTTGTAAGACATGAATCTCATTACAATTTTGGGTCTTTCTCTCTTCTACTCAAACCTCAACTTTCCTCCCATAGGAAGATTGCACCTCCAAGAGGAAGATTCAACCATTTCTTCATTGATCATTCTTGCTTAAACAAAATTTACAAAATATAATTCCAAATAAAAAATTCAATCTGAGATCCTAAGCAAAGGGATCTCATCCTAATTTTGAAGTATAAAATAAAGATCAAATATCCAAGTAAAATTGATGAAGGTGGCACTTATGTTGAATAAGAGTTTATTAGAAAATCGAATTCTGAAAAATCTGGAAAAATCAACAAAATCCATAAAAACCACTCTTAAGGCGCCAACTGTATCTCCCAAACAGTTCACGTTTTTGGGAAATCACCTGCCTATAATCTAGTTTGGCTCATTTCGGAAAAACCCCATGTTTTAGGATTTTGTGATTCAATCCCATTGATCCAGATTATTTTCGACAGAAATGAGAGCGGAGATATAACATGGAAATATACAAAGATATTGAAAGAGTGACAATAATATAATAGAGATACGTGGAAAATATAACAAGAGGCACAAATATACAATAATACACAATTTCTATTAATGTGTGAAATGTACAGAACTGTAAAAATACAAAGTGAAAGACTCACTAGAATGGTGGCAGTTTATATCTGAGAAGAGATGTGTCCGCTACTCGCATTCACAAGAAGATGGTTTATAATGAGGCTCTAAAGGAATTTTTAACATAATGAAAATCCAAAACCCTAACCTCGGAAGATGAAAAACCAATAGTTTTTTGAACCCCATTTTGGGTAGTTCGGTGTATCAACTTTCGAGGGGCATAACTTTGGAATGCAATCTTTTTTGGGGGTGCACGATAGCTCGTTGGAAAGGTATTTCCGAGGAATACATATTTTTCCATCAGACTCTGACTCCATCCACAGTCTAACTGTGGCGAGCTCAAAAAATCTATTTAGGGCCTCAAAACAACACCAAAAGTTTGGAACTCGAAAAACTAGAAACAAAATTGCCAAACTGAAACTGCCAAAATGACCTAGTTGGATTAGGTGGGTGGGCACTGATATCCACCTGGATCAATCCTCCCTCATTAGGAAGAAATGGTATCCATTGTGTTGAGTTCCCGGGGGAGAGGGGAAAGCGATTTTCGTAACTGAATCTTGGTGTGCTCCTTGCCTTGCTGGAGACGTTGCGTTGTGGAAGGTTGTCATGAACCTGTTGCTAGCATGGTTGAATCTATTCACCCAATCAAGATACATGATATGTCTGTGTGTAGAAGGACTCTTTTTTATTTGTTTTAGTCTTGTTGAGCTATTTATATTGGATAGAAGGTGCTTGGGTCGAGGTTGTAGCGGTTGCAGTATCTTTTGTTCACCTTTTGAACATATTGTGAAGAAGCTAAATTTTCTAGTATGAGATACTACCTTGCGACATTGTTTAGGTGGGATAGTAGTTGGAACTACCTTTGGTATTGTTGGCCCTCGACCAAGTTTTTATAGAACAATGGTCGTGTTTGACCATTTTTGGGACTTCGATAGGTTGGTCGAAGATGGAGCGCCTAAGCGGAGTTGAGTGTTGGAAATATTTTCATTGATGGCAAAGGATTAGGCAAAGGAGGAAGAAGAGTTTTTCATATAAGAAATTTAGTGTATGGTGGTTGTATGTTTGCTGCAGAGCGTCGTCGATAGCTGTAGGATCTGAGAAGAAAACCCGACAGCCGTCGGATCTGTAAGAGTCATGCAGGGGTTAAATCCTACTGTGCAGTGATCTCCGTAGGAGCCACGTGTCAGACATCCGGAGGAGAGTCGGAGGTCAGCTCATCGGAAAATCGGAGTTTTCATGGATGTGGAACTCTTGTATATTGGAATCGCAATCCGCGATTTCCCGATAGGAGGTTTGAACCGTCCATTTGTGAGAACACGTGGAAGGAGATCCGGACCAGTTGGTATTCAACGTTTCGGAGTTCTCGGTGACGAGAGACTCACAACCGCGGGAATCGCGATATCCCGATACGCGATTTCCCGACGGAGGTAAGCACCTAGTGGGGTCTAGTTGACATCACAGAGGACAGGTGGCATCGGGGATCGGGACTTTGAAATGACAAAGTCACTTGACATCAAAAACC
Organism: Picea engelmannii; assembly: GCA_009831015.1. NCBI lineage: Eukaryota > Viridiplantae > Streptophyta > Pinopsida > Pinales > Pinaceae > Picea > Picea engelmannii. The sequence continues at coordinate 202,914 of ML781645.1, read as the reverse complement.
CCGATGTCGCAAAATGCGAAATCACGAGTAAATCTAGACCGTCAGATCCAAAAATGATCTAGACCATCGACTTAGCCCACGTCAACAGACTACATCAGCTAAGCAACACGTGGCCCAACTAGGTAGTGACAAGTGTCAAACAGATTCAACACTTCAGACATATGTAAGTCACAAATCAGAACGACACGTGGCAGAATTTAACACGTGTCAAACCACGTGTGACGTCAGCAGAGTATCGGGGTTCGGGACTTTGAAATGTCCAAATCACTCGACAATGAAAACCCCGAAATCGTGAAACGCGATATTGCAATTCAATCGCAACCGTTAATTCAAGATCACACCAGGACCGTTGATCACAACTCTATACAAAATTTTGAAGGAGTATGGAGGAATAGGAACCATCCATCTGCAAGGACAGGTGGCAAAGGATCAAGGCACCGTCGGCATATTGGCCATCGGGAAATCAGAGTTCCTGAGGTCGAAAGAAACGAGACATCAAAAGTCTTGAAATACCGAAGGGATCGAGACCGTCCATCTGAGGGACAGGTGTCGAAGATCAAGGTGTCATCGGAATTTTGTTCATCATAAAATCGGGAATCGGAGTTTTGCGAGTCCCATGAACAATGGCATCAGATATCGCGAAATTGTGATATGTGATATCTCGATAGGAGAGTCGAGTGGGACGCAGGTGGAACCAGTGGTGGACAGGTGTCAGCAACCTAGAAATAGTCAGTATCGAGATTTCGAAGATTCCAGGAGCAAGGAGATCGTCCACATTGAAGTCGCGAACCGCGAAACCCCGATCAGTGGAGGCCAACTGTCGGTATGAAAGGCGCGCGTAAGTATTCAAATTTTGTTTGAGACCCGATTGCCCCTGAACAATAAATATGGACCCAGAGCAATAAGAATGGTGACGGTTGAGTGGTATTGACCCATGGATTTAAGAAGGGGTCGATGCTCTTCCTAGATGGAATTTTTGGCAGAGGAAAAGGAGGATGGTGATAGGTCGCAGAGGTCTTTTTGGAGGACGCGGAGGCCATTTTCTGACAGAGGGGATATCTACAGGTGGCTGAGTTCTTTTGTGCTGGACACATGGAAGGTTTGAGGATGGAGGTATCTCATTATGGTAGTCGGGCGGCAGATCTACACTGACAGGGAGTTCTTGGACGAGGGTTTAACAACCACGAGAGCTGCGGTATTATATCCAGGTTTATTGATTTGTTTAATGTGTGTTTAGGAAACTTTCGCAGCTGCCTGGCAGACTGTAGATCTGTGTTTACTCTAGAGATAATTTCTGTTGTTGTCATAGCCACTAGATGAAACTGCCTGATCCAGTGTGAAAATTAATGAAACGTGGTCAGCAGCGAGTATGAGGGTTAAACCCTTCAGTAGTATCCATCTACCAGTAGAAACTGGTGTTATCTTCAGGGGGTTGAAGCTCCCTTCCAGGAAAGGCTAGTAAACGACAGAAGGTTGTAGCCTTCAGCAGGTAGACGCCTGCGTACTAGTATGAGTCTGCACTAGTACATTGTTGTAGAATGTTTTCTTAATAATAATCATTGAAGACAAAGACAACAGTAGCGATGGTTTTCTCCCGATTTGGGTTTCCACCTTAAATTCTGGTGTTCATGTGTCCTATTCATCTGTGTTATTTTATTTGGTTATTAGTGCACTGAATCATTGCTTAATAGACATCCGATGAATGAAGAAATTCGTAATAAGATCTCTGGATGCACTAATGTTTTCATAAGAATATACAACAATTGGTCTCTATAAATTAGATTAAGATTGTTAATGAAAGAAAAGTGAAAAATCGATTGATAGCTCAAATACCGATTCACCCCCCCCCCCCCNCCTTCTGAAAAGTCTTAGCCGCTAGAAGGAAGATCAATCAAAATGAGCAATCAAGACGTAATGGCATCTATTAGGCCTCCACTCTTCAATGGAAAAAATTTAATCTTCTGGAAAACAAGGATGAGATCTTATCTTCAGTCTCTGGGAGCAGATGTATGGGATATTGTTGAAGGAGGATATCAATATCCATCTGCAGTACCAACAGATCTAGCAGAAAGAAAAACCTACGAAACAAATGAAAAAGCAGTCAATGCTATGTTAGGAAGTCTAACTGAATCAGAATTTGTCAAAGTCATGCAGCTGAACACAACAAAGGACATATGGGAAAAAATCATTCTGAGTTATGAAGGTGATGCAAAGGTAAAAAGTGCTAAACTGCAAACCCTCAAAATTCAATATGAGAATCTTAAAATGAATAATGAGGAAAGCATTGCCAATTTGTTTTTACGTCTTGATGATATTGTAAATCGCATGAGAAATCTAGGAGAAACAATAACCGAATCTACCTTGGTTGAAAAGATTTTAAGATCACTAACTGCAAAATTTGAGTCAAACGTATCAGCTCTTGAAGAAAAGAAGGATCTTCAAAATCTTACTGTGGTGCAACTACATGGCATACTAACTGCTTATGAAATGAGAAGAGGAGGACCATCTGAAGTCAAAGATGCAGTCTTTAGAACTTCTACAAAAGGAATGGA
>ML781645.1:172416-195961 GCA_009831015.1 Picea engelmannii | reverse complement strand
AAGGTGAAATTGGAGTATGTTCCCTCCAAAGAACAAGTGGCTGATATCTTTACCAAACCGCTACCCAGGGAAGCATTCGAATATCTCCGACAAAAACTGGGAGTAGTCTCTGCCATGCAGAGGATCAGGTCTAATTAAGTACAAACATATCAATTGGTTGTAAGGTGTTAATGAGCATCTCTAAATGCTCTGGCTAAGGGGGAGCTTATTCAACAGATACAACATGGTTTCAGGGGGAGCATGGTATTGTCCACTCTTTGCCATTAATGTCAAAGGGGGAGGAAAAAGATAATGGAAGAGTATTGCAGAAGAGTATTTCCATCAATGACAAAGGGGGATATTGTTGGAAATATTTTCATTGATGGCAAAGGATTAGGCAAAGGAGGAAGAAGAGTTTTTCATATAAGAAATTCAGTGTATGGTGGTTGTATGTTTGTTGCAGAGCGTCGCCGACAGCTGTAGGATCTGAGAAGAAAACCCGATAGCCGTCGGATCTGTAAGAGTCGTGCAGGGGTTAAATCCTACTGTGCAGTGATCTCCGTAGGAGCCATGCGTCAGACATCCGAAGGAGAGTCGGAGGTCAGCTCATCGGAAAATCGGAGTTTCCGTGGATGTGGAACTCTTGTATATTGGAATCGCGATCCGCGCTTTCCCGATACGAGGTTTGAACCGTCCATTTGTGAGAACACGTGGCAGGAGATCTGGACGAGTCGGTATTCTGCGTTTCGGAGTTCTCGGTGACGAGAGACTCACAACCGCAGGAATCGCGATATCTCGATACGCGATTTCCCGACGGAGGTAAGCACCTAGTGGGGTCCAGGTGACAGCACAGAGGAAAGGTGGCATCAGGGATCGGGACTTTGAAATGACAAAGTCACTTGACATCAAAAACCACGATGTCGCGAAACACGAAATCGTGAGTAAATCTAGACCGTCAGATCCAGAAATGATCTAGACCATCGACTTAGCCCACGTCAACAGACTACGTCAGCTAAGAAACACGTGGCCCAACCAGGTAGTGACAAGTGTCAGACAGATTCAACACTTCAGACATATGTAAGTCACAAATCAGAATGACACGTGGAAGAATTTAACACGTGTCAAACCACGTGTGACGTCAGCAGAGTATCGGGGTTCGGGACTTTGAAATGTCCAAATCACTCGACAATGAAAACCCCGAAATCGCGAAACGCGATATTGCGATTCAATCGCAACCGGTAATTCAAGATTACACCGGGACCGTTGATCACAGCTCTATACGAAATTTCAAAGGAGTATGGAGAAATAGGAACCATCCATCTGCAAGGACAGGTGGCAAAGGATCAAGGCACCGTCGACATATTGGCCATTGGGAAATCAGAGTTCCTGAGGTTGAAGGAAACGAGACATCGAAAGTCTCAAAATCCTGAAGGGATCGAGACCATCCATCTGAGGGACAGGTGTCAAAGATCAAGGTGCCGTCGACATTTTGTTCATCGGAAAATCGAGAATCAGAGTTTTGCGAGTCCCATGAACAATGGCATCAGATATCGCGAAATTGCGATACGCAATATCCTGATAGGGGAGTCGAGTGGGACACAGGTGGAACCAGTGGTGGACAGGTGTCAGCAACCTGGAAATAGTTGGCATTGGGATTTCGAAGATTTCGGGAGTAAGGAGATCATGCACATTGAAGTTGTGAACCGCGAAACCCCGATCAGTGGAGGCCAGCTGTCAGTATGAAAGGCGTGCGCAAGTATTCAAATTTTGTTTGAGACCCGATTGCCCCTGAACAATAAATATGGACCCAGAGCAATAGGAATGGTGACGGTTGAGTGGTATTGACCCATGGATTTAAGAAGGGGTCGATGCTCTTCCTAGATGGAATTTTTGGCAAAGGAAAAGGAGGACGGTGATAGGTCGCAGAGGTCTTTTTGGAGGACACGGAGGCCATTTTCTGACAGACAGGATATCTACAGGTGGCTGAGTTATATTTTGTTGGCCGCATGGAAGGTTTGAGGATGGAGGAACCTCATTATGGCAGTCGGGCGGCAGATCTACACTGACAGGGAGTTCTTGGCCGAGGGTTTAACAACCACGAGAGCTGTGGTATTATATCCAGGTTTATTGATTTGTTTAATGTGTGTTTAGGAAACTTTCGCAGCTGCCTGGCAGACTGTAGATCTGTGTTTACTCTAAAGATAATTTATGTTGTTGTCATAGCCACTAGATGAAACTGCCTGATCCAGTGTGAAAATTAATGAAACGTGGTCAGCAGTGAGTATGAGGGTTAAACCCTTCAGTAGTAGCCATCTACCAGTAGAAACTGGTGTTATCTTCAGGGGGTTGAAGCTCCCTTCCAGGAAAGGCTGGTAAATGAGAGAAGGTTGTAGCCTTCAGCAGGTAGAATCCTGCGTACTAGTATGAGTCTGCACTAGTACATTGTTGTAGAATGTTTTCTTAATAATAATCATTGAAGATAGAGACAACAACAGCAGTGGTTTTCTCCCGATTTGGGTTTCCACCTTAAATTATGGTGTTCATGTGTCCTATTCATCTGTGTTAGTTTATTTTGTTATTACTGCACTGAATCACTGCTTAATAGACATCTGATGAATAAAGAAATTTGTAATAAGATCTCTGGATATTGCACTAATGTTTTCATAAGAATATACAACAACTGGTCTCTATAAAGTAGATTAAGATTGTTAATGAAAGAAAAGTGAAAAATTGATTGATAGCTCAAATACTGATTCACCCCCCCCCCCTCTCAGTATTTCTCAACATTGAGATGGCAGGATCTCACTCATTTTGCGATATTTTTGGGATTTTAGGGTTTATGTAACGGATATGGGATGTCATCCCATGGGTTTACCCATGTTTAGGCCCTTTTTGTAATGTATAAATAATTTTATAGGACTTAGAGTGAAGTCGGTCTACTGGCTTCATGCAATATTATGTAGAGATTACTAAGTGCAAAGAAAAATTATTAGATTTTGTGCATAGTATGTGTTGAGACTTGCAGATCTAAGTGCATGTAATTGTAAGAGGATTTGTGCAGATAGATTGTGTAAGGCTTTGTGCCTTGACCTAATTCAGGGAAGGAGAATCTAGCGAGTTGCCCACAGATCTCCTGTCCTTTTCGGAGTGGGCTCTGTGGCTCTGTGGACAGGGGTAGAAGAATGTAGAAATCTTGAAGACTAATAAAGAAGAATAAGAGTTGGTGGATGTAGCCCCACACTGGGTGAACCACATATATCCTGTGTTGATGTGCTTTCTGCAATGTTGTTGATATTCTTTATGTATTTATATTCTTAGTGCACTATTCTTGATGTATGAAAGATAGATATATGGATGTTGAGTGCTTATGTATGATGAATGCTAGATCTGAGTTGATGTTGTGTGCTAAATGATTAGATGTGCTCAATCTTGAGTGTTACTGCACTGATTTGTAATAAGGATTTAACTTGCGATGTGAATAAGGTTTAAGAACTAATGCGTGTTATTGGCTAAGCACTTTGTTAAGTGTTGTAATCACAGATCTATGTCCCAGATCACTTGTAGACATATAAGTCCTGCAACCCCTCCTGCCTCTACATTAGGTGAGACTTCATCTAGTTCGCAGGTGTTGTCGAAAGGGTTGGTTGTTAGGGTTTTTTTGTTGCGTTGTTGAAGTGTTGAACCTTGGGTCTGCCCCTGTGCCAATAAATGGTTCTTCTATCAGGACCTGAAACTGTGATTGTTGGGAACTGAAGAAAAGAGAAAGCTCTGTGCATAGATCTATTGTTGTAGTGTGCAGTGTTCTGCTTGACTTGTGAAGCTCTGTGCTAAGAAAGAAGTCTGATCTGAAGAAAAGAGGTAAGATCTTAAAGCTCTGTGCTCTGGTAAAGGTAAGATAAGTGGAAATTTTTTCTTCGAAAGTATGAATCTAGGTATGTTTGATAAATTTTATCCTAGTCTGAAAACTAGGGCACAGTTAGAAGAAAGAATGAATCTAAATAAATTTGATAAATATAGTGAAAGATATGTTATTCCTATGCATAGAAAGAATTGTTGTACTAACAAGTGGATACAAGAACCTAAAAAGATTTTTTACAGATTGTAGGTCCATCATTGTGATCCCAGTGCACGGTATGTGAAAGGTTGGGGATCGTTTAAAAGAAAGAGAGGATTGACACTATGTTATAATTACAAAAGACTGAGACATCTTGCTAAGGAATGCCCTAGTATAGGTCCTATTTTTCTTTGTTGTAAGTCTATTGGTCATGAGGTTGAGGATTTCCCTAGGATGATTGTTAAAGTTGAAAATATGAACATGAGACAAGAATACCATAAAGAAGGTCAAAAGGCTAAGGATATGTTAGAGAACTAGAGAGAATCATAGACTCTTTTATTATAGTTAAATGAAGAAATGGATGATAATAGAGACTTTAGTTTACCAAATCTCTTGAAAGAAAACCAATGCATAGAAACATGAATAGGAGACTTCAACATAAGTTTCGTACAGACTAAAACTTCATCTACATCACTACGCACGGGGATGAAAGTAAGGAGGAGCTACAGTCTTACTATAAGTTGATTGAGGAAGACATGGAAGATATCACTAAGGAATGTCCAGCAGAACTCCTTGTACCAGTGGAGGTGCAGAAATATCTGACCCTGATATCATCAAAAGCCCATTAGTCACCCAGGTCAAACATGATGGACAGAGCAGCGAAAAGAAAAATAATAATAGTGACAAAGTCCAAGACATAGAAAGTGATGAGAAGGAAAACGCATCAGAGGAAACTGTGCCTGACTCACCTACAGGAGGAGGAGGAGACGAAGAGAACTAAGAGGAAGGAGGGGAAGAAGGAGAAAATCAGTACAAAGGTGAAGCTACACCATGGATCCCCTCACCATAGCAGGAGAATTGTAGAAGAGGAAGGCTTCCCCAAAGAAACCTTTGGCAAGAAAGAAGGCCCTCGTCAATAAGCATAAGTCATAGAATGTGATCACAGTCGATGATATCGAGCTCATCATCACAGTTGTAAAGGACACTTTAGAAGAAATCTTGTCGAGACATGGATCAAAGAAGGAGTCGATGTATGACATAATAGTGAAGGAGCTCAAAGACATCCATCAAGCTATCCATTGAAGCCGCACAGTGTCTACTGCACCGTCGTCATCCCACCCAATTATGAAGGCTAGGAGATGCAACTGAGGCTCGACTCTGTCAATTCCAAGAAGAAAATGAAGAGGCCACTGAGGCCTTATAGCAAGAAAAGGAGGAGGCCTTAGAGAAAATTTGTGTTGCACAACAAGAGAAAGATGACATTAGGGAGAAGTTCGAAGAGGAAAAAGAGAAGATGCAGAAAGAAAAAGACAAGCTTCTTGTAGAGCAGACCGAGGTCAGAGAGGCAGTAACGAGAGAACTTCGCTCTGTGTCGGGCTTGGCACAGAAGGGACCAGAGTCCACTTAGATGCAAGTGGGGAAGCTCATTGAAGCCATTCATCAGATTCAAGAAAGAGTAACATAATTGGAACTTCACACAGTTTCGAGCACTCCATAACAAGTGCTCGATGAGAGGGAAGAAGCTGCTAGGAGCGCAGTAGAAAGATTTAGGGCGTTGGCCTCATAATTTAAGAAATTAAGTACTCAAAGTGCATAGACCTATGAGTGCCTTGCAGAAGACCCGGAGCTGAGGAAACTTGAGGCACAACTCAAGGAGGTGAAGGAATAGGTGTCCATCGTACAAGCACAATTGAATCTTCTTATTGTCATTGAGAATATGAAGAGGTTGCAAGAGCAATGTGCAGTCGAGCAATAGGTTACTAGCATCCAAATAAAGGTTATGGAAGTAACACAAAGACTCCAGGTAGTGCAATACGAAGCTTGCATGATCTTTGAAGAAGTTGAAGGACAAGGCTAGAAGCTAGACCAACTGGTTGCAACAATGGAACAACGCCTGGAAGGTCCTGTTACTGATCAAGTCTTTCAGGAGTTCTCTGAGCAAGAGGCTCTATCGAAGCAACAAATCGAGGCAGCTCGAGCTAAGCTCAAGGCCTTTGAAGCAGCCATGCCCAAATATGAGTGACTCGGGATGAGTCAAAGGTGAGTGTTGGGGGCCTGTTGGCCCTCGACAAATTTTTGAGAGAACATTGGTTGTTTTTGACCATTTTTGGGACTTAGACAGGCTGGTCGAAGATGGAGCGCATAGGCGGAGCTAATATCGTGGGATCTCACTCGTTTTGCGATATTTTTGGGATTTTAGGGTTTATGTAACGGGTATGGGATGTCGTCCCATGGTTTTACCCATGTTTAGGCCCTTTTTGTAATGTATAAATAAGTAGATAGGACTTAGAGATAAGTCAGTTTGTTGGCTTCACGCAAGAATATGTAGAGATTTCTAAGTGCAAAGAACAGTTGTTGGCTTTTGTGCATAATTTGTGTTGAGACTTGCAGAGATAAGTGCAAGTAGTTGTAAGAGGTTTTGTGCAGACAGATTGTGTAAGGATTTGTGCCTTGACCTAATTCAAAGAGGGCGGATCTGGCAAGGTGTGCGCAAATCTCCTATACTTTGCGGAGTTGTCTATGTGGCTTTGTACATAGGAGTAGAAGAATGTAGAAAGCTTGAAGAATAATAAAGAAGAATAAGAGTTGGTGGACATAGCCCCACACTGGGGTGAACCACGTATATCTCGTGTTGATGTGGTTTGTTCAATGTTGTTCATATTGTTTATGTATTTATCTTCTTAGTGCACTATTATTGATTTATGATAGATAGATCTATTGATTCTTAGTTCTTATGTATGACGAATGTTAGATTTGAGTTGATGTTATGTGCTAAATGATTAGATGCTCTCAATATTGATTATTACCGCACTCATCTGTAATAAGGATTTAACCTTTTATGTGAACAAGGTTTAAGAACCAATGCATGTTATTGGCTAAGTGCTTTGTTATGTGTTGTAATCACATATCTGTGTCCCAGCTCGGTTGTAGACATCTAAGTCTTGCAACCCCACATGCCTCTACCTCAGGTGAGACTTCATCTACTTCACAGGTGTTACCAAAAGGGCCTATAGTTAGGGTTTTTTGTGTCTGTTGTTGAAGCGTTGAACCCTGGGACAACCCCTATGCCAATAGGTATCTTGTAGAGATGACCCCCTGAGTAAAAATGACACTACGGTGTCGAGACTCATAGATAGCATGGAACTTCCAAATATATGGCTGGCCCAAGAGAACATCAGAGACATCCAATGGGGAAACATCACATAATACCTCATCCTTGAAGGGATGGATGCAGTATGACAATAAACATTGTTGGTTGACATGAAGATCTCATCCTTGGTGAAGCCACCCGATGTTATATGGTTGTGGGTGTGGTGCTTTTGACAATCCGAATTGTTTGACGACCTCTGCTGAGATGAGGTTCTTATGTCTTCTTATATCAACAATAAAATGAAGTAGGGTCCCCTTCACCCACATCTTTGAATAAAAAAGGATCCCCCCCTCTTCAGGATCTGTTGGTTCTTCTAGTTGAATTGACACGGTCGTGAAAATAGCAGTGGGGTCTGCGTCTATGATTTGTCTTCTATCAGTATTTTATGAATCAGATTATGAATCAAGGATCAGATCCTTGTCTTTGATCTCAGACACCAATGACGTTTTTGAGTGACATTCATCATTGTTGTGCCATGGGATTTTGTGGAAATCGCACCATTTTTCGATGTTCTTCTTCGTCTTTCCGTGACCCTTATTTTCCTTTGGCTGAGACTGGTTTTCGGGAGACTATTTGTTAGGACTGTATTTATCGTACTTTGGTTCTTGCGGATTTGCAAACCTGAACTCCCTTTTGATCTGGTGTTTAAATTTGTTCTCGATTTTAATAGCATATCGATAAGCAACACTGAGTGATGAGATGTCCATAAAATCCATTTTAGTTTGGATGCATCTGTGTAGATCCCCATGCTATTTCAGAACCAAATGTCATTTGGATTATTTGATACCCAACTTGGTGTGCAATGCATGGAAGGTATTGGTGAACTCTAGAACTTATTGGCCTCTCTCTTGTCGCAGTGTGGTAGATCTCATGTATTGGTTCTCATATTTTACAACAGGGTATTATTGTTCCTTTACTGCATCCACAAAACAATATTAATTGGGCTCAACCCCAAATATTCTAGACTCCTTTGTGGAAATTTTCTCCCAGTAAGTTTCCCACCAATGTTTTACATGGGGGAGAGAGCCTTAAGGTGTGCAAAGGTGATCTTTTACCTATCTGAGAAATTATGAACTAAGAAATAACCTTCTAGCATATTTAACCATTGTTTTAGGGAAGCCGCATTTATCTGTCCTTCAAATATGGGAATATAAAAATTAACTTGTAACTTGAAAGGAGAGGTGCTTCCAAAGTGGTCTCTTGATGAAGACACGCCTATTTTTATCAACAAGCTTTGAAGGATGCAAGAATAATTCTCCATCATTTCTTCCCTTTGTCACGTGAGAGTTTTCTCAAGCAACATATTAATAGAATCATCTTCTCTATCATTTTTATTTTATTCTTCCATGGAGGGTTTCTTGGGTGTGCAAGAGATATTGTCTTCAAGAGAGACAATATCAAGACCCAACTTGCTATACAAGGACCTTGTCGGGGACATGCACTGAAAAACAATCAAGAGTAGCCTGCTCTGATACCACTAATCAAAATTATTTTCGGAACGAAATGAGAGAGGATATATAACACATAAATATACAGAGATGTTGAAAGAGCGACAATAATATAATAGATATATATCAAAAATATAACAAAAAGCACAAATATACAGTAATACATAATTTCTATTAATGTGCGAAATGTACAAAACTATAAAAATACATAGTGAAAGACTCGCTAGAATGGTGGTAGCTTATTTCTGAGAAGAGATGTGTCTGCTACTCACATTCAAAAGACTATGGTTTACAATGAGGCTATAAAGGCCTTTTTAACATAAAGAAAATCCAAAACCCTAACCTCGGAATATGAAAATACAATAGTTTTGTGAACCCCATTTTGGGTAGTTCGTTGTATCAACTTCCCAGGGGCATAACTTTGGAATACAATATTTTTTTGGGGTGCACGATCGCTCATTGGAAAGGTATTTCTAAGGAATACATATTTTTCCATCAGACTCCAACTCCATCCACATTCTAATTGTGGTGATATCTAAAAATTCTATTTAGGGCTTCAAAACAGCACCAGAAGTTTGGAACTCGAAAAGTTAGAAACAAAACTGCCAAACTGAAACTGCCAAAAAGAGCTAGTTGGAATAGGTGGGTGGCCACCGATATCCACCTGGATCAATCCTCCCTCCTTAGGAATAAATGGTATCCATTGTGTTGAGTTCTAGGGGGAGAGGGGAAAGTGATTGTTGTAACTGAATCTTGGTGTTCTCCTTGTCTTGTTGGAGACGTTACGTTGTGGAAGGTTGTAATGAACCTGTTGCTATCATGGTTGAATATATTCACCCAATAGGGATACATGATATGTCTGTGTGTAGAAGGAATATTTTCAATTTGTTGTAGTCTTGTCGAGATATTTATGTTGGATAGAAGGTGCTTGGGTCGAGGTTGTAGTGGTTGCAATATCTTTTCGTTCACCTTTTGAACGTATTGTGAAGAAGCTAAATTTTGTAGTATGAGATACTACCTTGCAACATTGTTTAGGTGGGATAGTAGTTGGAACTACCTCTGGTATTATTGGCCCTCGAACACGTTTTGAGAGAACATTGTTCGTGTTTTACCATTTTTGGGACTTCGACAGGTTGGTCGAAGATGGAGCACCTAAGCGGAGCTAAGATGGTAGGATATCACTCATTTTGTGGGATTTTTGGGATTTTATGGTTTATGTAATGGATATGGGATGTTAGCCCATGAGTTTACCCATGTTTAGGCCCTTTTTGTAATTTGTAAGTAATTATATAGGACTTAGAGCGAAGTCGGTCTATTGGCTTCATGCAAGATTATGTAGAGATTGCTAAGTGCAAAGAACAATTGTTAGATTTTGTGCATATTGTGTGTTGAGACTTGCAGATCTAAGTGAAAGTAATTGTAAGAGACTTTGTGAAAACAAATTGTGTAAGGATTTGTGAAAACAGATTGTGTAAGGCTTTGTGCCTTAACCTAGTTCAGGGAAGGAGGATCTAGCGAGGTGTGCACAGATCTCCTATCCTTTGCAGAGTTGGCTCTGTGGATTTGTGCACAGGGGTAGAAGAATGTAGAAATATTGAAGACTAATAAAGAAGAAGAAGAGTTGGTGGATGTAGCCCCACACTAGGGTGAACCACATATATCCTGTGTTGATGTGCTTTGTGCAATGTTGTTGATATTGTTTATGTATTTATCTGCCTAGTGCACTATTCTTGATGTATGATAGATAGATCTATGGATGTTGAGTGCTTATGTATGATGAATGATAGATCTAAGTTGATTCTATGTGCTAAATGATTAGATGTGCTCAATCTTGATTATTACCGCACAGATCTGTAATAAGGATTTAACTTGCGATGTGAATAAGGTTTAAGAACTAATTCAAGTTATTGGCTAAGCGCTCTGTTAATTGTTGTAATCACATATATGTGTCCCACATCGGTTGTAGAAATATAAGTCCTAAAACCCCCCATGCCTCTACGTCAGGTGATACTTCATCTGCTTCACAAGCGTTGCCGAAAGGGTCGGTAATTAGGGTTTTGTTGGTGTGTTGTTGAAGTGTTGAACCCTAGAAATGCCCCTATGCCAAAAAATGGTTCTGCTGTCAGGACCTGAAACTGTGATTGTTGGGAACTGAAGAAAAGAGAAATCTTTTTTCGTAGATGTATTGCTAAAGTGCGCAGTGTTCTACTTGACTTGCGAAGCTCTATGCTAAGAAATAAGTCTGATATGAAGAAAAGAGGTAAGATCTTAAATCTCTGTGCTCTGGTAAAGGTAATATAAGTGGAAATATTTTCTTTGAAAGTATGAATCTAGGTGTGTTTGATAAAAAAATTCCTTTTTTGAAAACTAGGGCACATTTAGAAGAAAAAATGGATGTGAATAAATTTGATAAAGATAGTGAAAGATATGTTATTCCTATGCATAGAAAGAATTTTTGGACTAACAAGTGGATGCATGAACCTAGAAAGAATTTTTGCAGATTGCAGGTCCATCACCGTGATCCCAGTGCGCTAGTATAGGAAAGGTTGGCGATCGTTTAAAAGAAAGAGAGGATTGACACTGTGTTATAATTTCATAAGACTGAGACATGTTGCTAAGGAATACCCTGGTATAGGTCCTATTTGTCTTTGTTGTAAATCTATTGGTCATGAGGTTGAGGATTTCCCTAGGATGATTGCTAAAGTTGAAAAGATGAACATGAGACAAGAATACCATGAATAAGGTCAAAAGGCTAAGGATATGTTAGAGAACCAGGAAGAATCATAGACTATGTTATTACAGTTAAAAGAAGAAATGGATGATCATAGAGACTTTAGTTTACCATAGATCTTGAAAGAAAATCAATGCATAGAAACACGAATAGGAGACTTCAACATAGACTGTGTATTATATGAAGAAACACATGTGAATCTTATGCCAGAAAGCACTTGGGAAATTTTGGGAAAGCCTGATATGGTTCCTTCATTGGGAAGGATAGTTTTGTTTAAAGGAAAGATGATAACCCTATGTGGAAGAATTACTAATGTATCTATGATATCCCATGTGACATTGACCAAAGAATAATTTCAAGTCATTAAGTTTGTTGAGAACAACGCTCATTTTGTACTTTTTTTAGGAGAGACCTGGATTGAAAAAGATTATATCCGAAGGAAAGAAAAGGAAGAAGCCACATAACAGAAAAAGAAAGAATTAAGGGAATTCATGACTAGAAAAATAAAGCGACTAATAGAAGAACAAGAGGATAAGTTGAAGCAACTAAGGGCAAGGGAAGTAGCTATCGAATTTGAAATAACACAAGAAGGCTTAAAGAACCTGTCCATGCAGGAAAGAAGTGCATCCACCCTGGGAATTATAAGAGAAGAGGTATTACATTTGAACCCTCTGAAAGAAAATCCGCAGTGCAAAGTTACTATGCTAGAAGAACGTAAGAATAAAAATGGAAAGAGGAATTTGAAGACTCAGATCATAGCAAACAAGGAAAAAAATCTTAGTAAGAAGAAAGAAAAACTAGAAAAATTGCAGGATGTTATAGAGAAGACTTTATAGAAGGTAGGCTTGAAGAACTTGAACCTCGCCAGAATAGCAGAACAACGTAGAATGGAACTTTTCCATGGAAAAGCTATATGACCATTGGAGGCGTCTCGACCATTAGAACGACGCCCCATAATGACTAGAAACACAATTATTACTGGAAGGATTGCCATTGGACCATTGAGACTATGCCATAATGGGTGGATTCATATTGATTGAGGCATTCCTACCTATTGGAGGAATCCATTACGACGTTTCTTATTTAACCTGTTAGATGTTGCGCCGGGACCACTTTTTGCAAACCGAGATATCCGAGCTAGTAGAGAATTGATTGCATACCTCGTTGTGCTTTTGATTACCTTGATTTTCCATCTTCCTACCCGAGTTATTTTATTACAAGTGTGAATGTCGGGAAAGCATAGCGCGCTAGAGAAATTTGTGGAAGAGATTTGGATCAACCTCGTGCATGATAAATTCAAGCTTGTAGGCATACAGGTATCATTGAAAAGAGGATTTCAAGCATCCCCCTCGACTGCACGTCAGTCTAGACAAACCACGACTGAGAAAATAAGAAAGCACCGTGACGATCTGGTGAACATGAAGCATATACCGTTGGTCTTTCCTGACTACACCCCACCGTTGGCTAGTGCAGTTAGTCATGATAGTGTCCCACATGACTTTGAGTACACATTCACTGTGTACCTCCCGAAGGTGATACACGCAGTTGGACCCTAGTTGGGACTGATCCCAGATCTCAAGATCAAGGACTTTAACCTCGGAGACTGAAAGAACTATGCGATGCTCGCACTGCATAGGTACCTGATGAAGATGACTAGGAAAAAGCCCAAGATAGTTCCCCAACCATGGATTAAGGAGCTATCACACTCCACGATCTTGAAATTGATGAAGATCCCCCACATCAGTCGACATCATGAGGTTAACACGTGTGTTAAAATCCTCCTATCATGCTACCATGGAGGGTATTTTTGGCTTGATAGGTGTGTGACTGTGGATCCGACGTTGATCCACTTGATCACTGGATTGAGCATATAAGGACTGAACCCACACCAATTTTACCTAGGGAAGGCTGCAGATAGCGCCTTGGCCAAACGTATAAAATAATCCTATGGCAATGTAGAGAAGGGGAAGCAAGGCTACAAGGTAGCCTCCATCTAGCATGGCACAGTGCGGTTAGCTTGTCAGCTTATAGAAGTTAAGCTAGTCAAAAAGAACTGACCGACACAAGTCACAGGGTTCGTAGTTGAACTCCCAAGGAAGTGTGTCGAAGGAATGCAGATGAACTCGGCAAGTTACGTTTTCAATGAGTTGGAGAAGGATTGTCCCGAAGTGCAGGACTAGGGATACGAATTCCACTTAAGTTGGTTACTGGTGCTCACTGCATTTTTTGCTTGGCAGATGCCGGAAGGGGAAACATTCCCTAAAGTCAAACCATCAGAACTGTTGGTCACGAGGTTCGCTACCTTGTGGTATATGAACGATATGGAGAAGCAGTGGGATTCGATTGTTTTCTTCCATACTTATTACCTATAGCTGAAGCATTCCATTGAATCCTTCCCCTGGATGACACTGAATACACTCCATCAATACAGGCCACTAGCAAAGTTTCGTGCTGACCGACACTTCATCTACATCACTACATGTGGGGAGGAAAGTAAGGAGGAGCTACAATCTTACTATAAGTTGACTGAGGAAGACATGGAAGATATCACTAAGGAATGGCCAGCAAAATTCCTTGTACCAATGGAGGATGCAGAAATCTCTGACCCTGATATCATTGGAATCCCATTAGTCACCCAGGTCGAACATAATGGATATAGAAGCATAAAGAAAAATAATAATAATGACAAAGTCCAAGACATAGAAAGTGATGAGAGGGACAGTGCATCAGAGGAAATTGCGCCTGAATCACCGGCCAGAGGAGGAGGAGATGAAGAGAACCAAGAGGAAGGAGTGGAAGAAGGAGAAAATCAGGACAAAGGAAAAGATACACCATCGAAGGATCCCCTCACCACAGTAGAAACATTGCAGAAGAGGAAGGTTTCCCCGAAAAAACCTTCAGCAAGAAAGAAGTCCCTCACCAATAAGCATAAGTTGTAGAATATGATCATAGTCGACGATATTGAGCTCATCATCACAGTTGTAGAAGACACTTCAGAAGAAATCTTGCAGAGACATGGATCAAAGAAGGAGTTGATGTATCTCAAAGACATCCAATAAACTATCCATTCGATCCATGTAGTGTCTACTACGTCGTCATCAGCAGAAAGTGTAGAATTGGGGGATGAGCCCACCCAATTACAAAGGCTAGAAAATGCAACTGAGGCTCGACTCTATTGAGTCCAAGAAGAAAAGGAAGAGGCCACAGAGGCCTTACAGAAAGAAAAGGAGGAGGCCTTAGAGAAATTTTGTGTTGCACGACAAGAGAAACATGACATTAGGGCGAAGTTCGAAGAGGACAAAGAGAGGATGTAGAAAGAAAAAGACTAGCTTCTTGCAGAGCAGACCGAGGTCAGAGAGGCAGTAATGAGAGAACTTCACTCTTTGTTGAGGTTGGAACAGGAGGAACCAGAGTCCACTTAGATGCAATTGGGGAAGCTCGCTAAAGCCATTCAACGGCTTCAAGCAAGAGTAGTAGAATTAGAACTTCAGGAAGTGCCGAGCACTCTGTAACAAGTGCCTAATCAGAGGGAAGAATATGCTAGGAGTGCAGTATAAAGAATCAATTCGTTGGCCTCGTAATGTAATAAATTAATTAATCGAAGTGCGCAGACCTATGAGCGCTTTGCAGAAGACTCGAAGCTGCGGAAACTGGAGGCACATATCCAGGAGGCAAAGTAATAAGCGTCCACCATACAAGAACAATTGAAGCTGCTTACTATCGTTGAGAAGATGAAGAGGTTTCAAGAGAAACGCGTAGTCGAGCAGCAGGTTACTAGCATCCAAAGAAAGGTTATGGAAGTGACACAAAGACTCCAGCCAGTGCAGGACGAAGCCTGCATGATCTTTGAAGATGTTGAAGGACAAGGCTCACAGCCAGACCAACTGATTGCAATAGTGGAACAACGCCTGGAAGTTCCCGTTACTGAGAAATTCATTCAGGAGTTTTCTGAGAAGGAAGCTCTAGCGAAGCAACAAATCGAGGCAGCTCGAGCTAAGCGCAGCTCGAGCTAAGCTCAAGGATTTTGAAGTAGCCATGCCCGGATTTGAGTGACTCAGGATGAGTCAAAGGTGAGTGTTGGGGGCATGTTGGCCCTCAATGAAGTTTTGAGAGAACATTGGTCATCTTGGACCATTTTTGGGACTTCGACGGGCTAGTCGAAGATGGAGTGCCCAAGCAGAGCTAATATCGCAGGATATCACTCATTTTGTGGGATTTTTGGGCTTTTAGGGTTTATGTAACAGGTATGGGATGTTGGCCCATGGGTTTACCCATTTTTAGGCCCTTTTTGTAATGCATAAATAAGTAGATAGGACTTAGAGAGAAGTCGGTTTGTTGTCTTCATGCAAGAATATGTAGAGATTGCTAAGTGCAAAGAACAATTGTTGTCTTTTGTGCATACTTTGTGTTGAGACTTGCAGAGATAAGTGTAAGTAATTGTAAGAGGCTTTGTGCAGACAGATTGTGTAAGGCTTTGTGCCTTGACCTAATTCGGGGAAGGAGGATCTGGCGAGGTGCACGCAGATATCCTATCCTTTTCGAAGTTGGCTCTGTGGCTTTGTGCATAGGAGCAGAAGAATGTTGAAAGCTTGAAGAATAATAAAGAAGAATAAGAGATGGTGGACGTAGCCCCACACTGGGGTGAACCATGTATATCCTATTTTTATGTGGTTTGTTCAATGTTGTTCATATTGTTTATGTATTTCTCTACTTAGTGCACTATTCTTTATGTATGATAGATAGATCTATGGATTCTTAGTTTTTATGTATCACGAATGCTAGATCTGAGTTGATGTTATGTGCTAAATGATTAGATGTTCTCAATATTGATTATTACCACGCTCATATGTAATAAGGATTTAACCTTTGATGTGAATAAGGTTTAAGAACTAATGCATGTTATTGGCTAAGTGCTCTGTTAAGTGTTGTAATCACATATCTGTGTCCCAGCTCGGTTGTAGACATCTAAGTCCTGCAACCCCACATGCCTCTACCTTGGGTGAGACTTCATCTTCTTGCAGGTGTCTCCAAAAGGAACAGTAGTTAGGGTTTTGTTGGTGCACTGTTGAAGCGTTCAACCCTAGGTCAGGCCCTATGCCAACATGTATCTTGTAGAGATGACCTCCATGAGTAAAAATGACACTACGGGGTCGAGACTCATAGATAGCATGGAACTTCCACATATATGGTTGGCCCAAGAGAACATCACATACATCCAATGGGGAAACATCACATAATACCTCATCCTTGAAGGGATGGATGCGGTATGACAATAAACATTGTTGGTTGACACGAAGATCTCATCCTTGGCGAAGCCACCCGATGTTGTATGGTTTTGGGTGTGGTGTTTTCGACAATCCCAATTGTTTGATGACCTCTGCTGAGATGAGGTTATTATGTCTTCTGCTATCAACAATAAAATGCAGCGGGGTTCACTTCACCCACATCTGTGAATCAAAATGGATCCCCGCCTCTTCAGGATCTATTGGTTCTTCTAGTTGAATTGACGCGGTCGCAAAAATAGCAGTGGGGTCTGCGTCTATGATTTGTCTTCTATCAGTATTTTCTGAATCAGATTATGAATCAAGGATCAGATCCTTGTCTTTGATCTCGTCCACCAATGAATTTTTAGAGAAACATTCATCAGTGTTGTGCCAGGGGATTTTGTGGAAATCGCACCATTTTTCAGTGTCCTTCTTCATCTTTCCATGACCCTTATTTTCCTTTGGCTGAGACTGATTTTTGGGAGACTGTTTGTTAGGAATGTCTTTATCATACTTTGGTTCTTGCGGATTTGCAAATCTGAACTCCCTTTTTATCTAGTGCTTAAATTTATGCTCAATTTTAACAACATATCGATAAGCAACACCGACTGATGAGATGTCCATAAAATCCATTTCAGTTTGGATGCATTTGCGTAGAGCCCCACTCTATTTCAAAACCAAATGTCATTTGGATTATTTGATACCTAGCTTGGTGCGCAATGTATGGAAGGTATTGGTGAACTCTGGAACTTCTTGGCCCCTCTCTTGTCGCAGTGTGGTACATCTCATGTAGTGGTCCTCATATTTTACAACAGGGTAATATTTTTTTTTTTGTAAGTAAGAGATTTTATATATAAAGGGCCTTCAAAAAACCAGACTAGAGGTACATAAACTTGAAAACAACCATGTTGTAGTTACCGAACTGCCCCATTAGAGGGGAAACCAGTTCATCCAGCTGGGTGAGTCTAGTAGTTTACAGTCTGATAGTCTTAAAAAACAGAACTAAGTTGACTAGGCTATAGCTATGAAAATAAACTAGTAAAGAGAACAAAACCCCTGTGGGGTCAGACACTTGGCGAATAACCTGGCTAGGTGGCTTGATAGGCCGCGTCCCAAGTTTCCTCTTCGATGGGTGTCCCTTTGCCTTCCAAATGCATATCAGCGTCCAGGTTGGCAGCTGGCAGGATGTCTCCAGGAAAACTATGCGCATGAAGGCCTGTAGCTGTCGCAGCCTCAGTGTCCCCGTGCGTGACCTGCACCACAATGACCCCTGCTAAACATTGCATCTGTTCATTCTTGTTGTCTCCCTCTGCATGGGGTACCTCTGCTAAAGTTGTGCCTTCTAGAGTGGAGTGGAAAGCATCCTGGAAGGTGGATAGGATCTGAAGGAGGGTCAAAGCCTTCCCATCCAGAAGCTGCAGTCGGAATTGGAGGTCCTCCAATCCCTACCGGAGCTCAAAGACCAGTCCATAGAGGATGGCTAGACTATCTTTCAGCTGCGATTCAGGGATGAAGTCAGTAGACGAGTACACACTGTTTCGGGCACTTCGAAGAAAGGGTGGTGCCCCCAAGGGTGGCTGGGAGGAGAAAACTGTCGGTGTAAGGGAAATTTCATTGGTTCGGGAATTTGGTGGAGTTGCAAGAAATCGTGAAAGAGATCCCGGCAAGATATCAGTGATGACTAGGCATTCGAATCGAGAGGCAAGCGGGGTGGAGGAGGCGAGAGGTT
This sequence comes from Picea engelmannii, assembly GCA_009831015.1. Lineage (NCBI taxonomy): Eukaryota > Viridiplantae > Streptophyta > Pinopsida > Pinales > Pinaceae > Picea > Picea engelmannii. The sequence continues at coordinate 177,605 of ML781645.1, read as the reverse complement.
CCAACTCAGGATGCAGAGGCGGTGAGGAGAACGTGGAGGGTGAACCAGGGGGAGAATCAGAGGCACCGGGCCTAGGAGGATGCCATGGAGAACCTCTTTGTGGCCTTCCTCTTTGGCATGACATAATGAGCTCAGATTGAAGGCAAAGATGAAACAAATTCCCCAGGCGAATGTGGAGAGCCTGGAGAGGGCCAAAGGCTGCGAGCACCATGAAAAACCAGAGTGAACTGGGTTTGGGCAGCAGAGGGATGAGGGGGTTGGATCGCGAGTGAGGATGAAAGTCACCTGTAGACGGAGGAGCCATGGTATAGTTGGTGATGGGAGTCGGGCACACCAATGTTAATGGTGCTGCAGCGACGTAAAATATCATAAATTCAAGGTCGAGGCGGCGGGATTTGGCACAAGACCAACACATGGCTCTCTGCCTCGCTGGCCTGACATTTCCTCCACTTCTCGCCACATGGCTCACACTAACACCCCATCTGGGGGTACAACAGGGTAATATTGTTCCTTTACCACATCAACAAAAAAATATTAATTGGGCTCAACCCCATATATTCTAGACTCCTTTATGGAATTTTTCTCCCAGTAAGTTTCCCACCAATTTTTGACATGGAGGAGAGCCTTAAGGTGTGCGAAGGTGATCTTTTACCTGTCTAAGGAATAATGAACTGAGAAATAACCTTCTAGCATATTTAACCATTTTTTTAGGGCATCCGCATTTATCTGTCCTTCAAATATGGGAATATAAAAATTAACTTGTAAATTGAAAGGCAAGGTTCCTCCAAAGTGGTCGCTTGATGAAGACATGCCTATTTTTATCAACAAGCTTTTAAGGATGTGGGGAAAATTCTCCATCATTTCATCCCTCTGTCGCATGAGAGCTTTCTCAAGCAACATATTAATAGAATAGTCTTTTGTATCGTTTTTATTTTATTCTGCCATGGAGGGTTTCTTGGGCGTGCGAGAGATATTGTCTTCAAGAGAGACAAGATCGAGACCCAACTTGTTATACTCGGACCTTGTCAGGGACTTGCACTAAAAAACAATCAAGAGTAGCCTACTGTGATACCACTAATTCGAATTATTTTCGGAACAAAATGAGAGCGGATATATAACACATTAATATATAGAGATATTGAATGAGATACAATAATATAATATATATATATATATATATATATATATATATATATATATATCAGAAATATAAAAAGAAGCACAAATATACAGTAATACATAATTTCTATTAATGTGCAAAATGTACAAAACTATAAAGATACATAGTGAAAGACTCGCCAGAATGGTGGCATCTTATCTCTGAGAAGAGATGTGTTTGCTACTCGCATTAACAAGAATATGGTTTACAACGAGACTCTAAAGGCCTTTTCAACATAAAGAAAATCCAAAACCCTAACCCCAAAAGATGAAAAGCCAACAATTTTGTGGATCATTTTGGGTAGTTTGGTATATCAACTTCTCGGGGGCTTAACTTTGGCATACGATCTCTGTTTGGGGTGCACGATAGGTTGTTAGAAAGGTCTATCCAAGGAATAGACATTTGTTTGTCATACTTTGACTTTGTCTACAGTTTAACTATGGAGAGATATATAAACATTGTTTAGTGCCTCAAAACGACGTCGATAGTTTGGAACTCAAAAATCTAGAAACAAAACTGCCAAAATGAGCTAGTTGGAATAGGTGGGTGGCCATTGATATCCACCCGTATCACCCATTTTCTTGGAAATCGTGCCATAAGATGAACACAAAAACAATCACCTACATAAATTTATGTATTTTTTTACTAAATATTGACCAAATGGTGCTCTTTATCTCCTTGATATGTTTGGATATTTGATGAGTTGAACAAGTGTAAATGATTATTAGGATAGCCATCGAAGGCATTCCATGCATTTACGATCATGGAATTCTAGAAAATTGCACACAATGTGTAAATTTCTATTTAACAATTTCTGAAATAGGGCGCTGCAAGAAGCACAACTTTCTTGTGGCATGCATTATCTCACATGCATAACAAGAATAAGTTTGAGAGAATTTAGTTGAAACTTGGAGTTAGAAATTAGGTTAGCAAAACAATATTTTAATAAAACCAACTAAAGTATGTGCACGCCCAAGAGTCTTAAAAAAATTAGAATTTAAACCAAGATTCCAAATTTTTGACAAAATTTAAATTTTTTCCAATGACAAAAATTAGTGCTAACACTGGCTCCAACTGGTGATGGTGTCCTCCCTGTGATACACAAAAAACACACATACCAATTCCTTCTTCCTTCATCAACCTGTAACTTGTTATGCTCAACTAAAAACAACCATGGGCAAGCTGAAAGAAAACCATAGATAAAATCCAAACTGCAAATTGAAACAACTTTGTACCAGTTCCTCTATTGGTCTATGGAGTCATTGTTCCTCTATCCTACTTTCCAACTCAAACTGAAAACCACATTGTTGAAAATAAATTGCAAACCATATGCTCGAAATGTGATCTTATTTATATGCATTTCCTACTTTAACCAACTTGATCATCTTGGTTTATGTAAAAGAGAACGTCCAATGATACCAAGTGAGCATTTGACTGATAAAATGATCTTCCTTTTTGTATGTAAATGAAATATTGCTGAAAAAATGAACTTTTTGCAACAAGAATGTAATATGCAACGTATACTTACTGCTGCAATATGTTCGCATACTGAATGCTACAACATTTAAGATTCTTTGAATAAATGAATCCATCCAAACCACTATTGGATCTTGAAGAACCTGATCAATGTTCAGCTGATTTAGAAAACCAAGTTGTTTCTTTATAGTTTCTACTCCATTAATAAGATCGTGATAATTTCGACCCTCTTGAAAGAGTTGATGAATATCACATATCTCATGACAATAAGAGGCAACAAAAAATTCTTGAAACTATAAATAATTTTCTTGGGAAGAAAATGATTTACTAGCATCCAAAACAATAAGGTTGTCATGAGAATCAGTAGGTAGAAACATAATTTCATTAATTTCAAAAGTAGAAACAACAGGCTCAATGAAACCTTCACTTTCAATAATTGTCTCCTCATGCATCTAACTGGAACTATCTGTTGGACAACNGAGAGGGGGGGGGGGTGAATCAGTTGTTACTGAGCTTAAACAATTATGCTTCTTTTAAAAATCTTTGCAGAGACACTAAATGATGATCACAATAATGCAGAGAAATAAACACAGACACATTCAACATCAGTCACATATATGAGAAACACAGAGACAAATATTTTCCAAGGAAACCCATACATGGTAAAAACCTCTTTTTCTTTATATGATAAATGATAATTACATTATTTACATTATCATACATATGAGCACCAACTCATAATGAGGCTATAACCTCTGTTTAGCAAGCTGCAACTTGCTGAGAGCACCAACTCTCTGTTTTCTCTAGCACCAACTAGAAGGAAGCACTGACTCCCTGGTTTCTCTAGCACCAACTAGAAGGAAGCACCAACTCCCTATGTTCAAGCACCCACCTGAACTTTTGAGGACACCAGTCCTCCCTAGCTCCTCCCAACCACCCTGAAATATAAATCTTTGCTACTGAATTTATTGCAGTGATATGATGTTCGAAGATGGCTTACCTGACTTATCACTGTTCTCCTTCATTTCATTTCTCTGTCTACCTCATTGCCTTTCTGTTCTTCTCCTTTTAAGCTCTGTGCACCATACCCATTTATTGCACAGATCCTCTTCCCTTGACTTCAGCTGTTGTACTATCCTTCTTCTTTGCACATGAATCACCTTCAGCAACTACAATCACTGCCAACTTCCATAGCAACAACAACCACCAATAGCAACCGCAAATTCCAACAGCAACAACAACCAAATCTCTTCTCTGTACTGTGTATTTATAGCTTCTGTGCACTTTGTGCATGCAATGTTCTCCATTCCTCTGCATGCTTAAACCGCGCCAATCTTCTCCACCTCTCGAGTGCTCTGTGAGATCAACATGTTAGCTCTTCAGCTTCTCTGTCTGAAACCATCAGTGGTTTCTCCCAGTTTCACTATTGCATGCAACAGTAGCCTTGCGATCAATACTTGATCCAACGGTTCAAATCAAATCGGGATTTCATATATCGCGACTTCGACGCTCTCAGCGTTCATAGTTTTAGCCACTTACAAATCCCGTGACCAAGGGCTATGACCACAACCTTATGTCTATCTATCGGGGTTTTGGCGTTTTCAGTGTCGAGATGCACATGTACTCGAAACCCCCGATTCTCCGACCCCCGATGTGCTCCTTTCTCGAGCCTTAGCCCCTTCCGGCTACACAATGGTCTATGTGACCTGCGATCACATGACCACCACCATACCTCTCGAAAATGTGCGCTAGCCCTCCTGGCTAGAACATGATCCATATGACCTATCTCTGTGTGACCTTGGTCATATCACTCCATCGGAGTTTCGGCACTTACGATGACATAATGTTTATGTCCATGGAATTCGCGATTTCCCGATTCGCGATGCGCTTCAGCCCTCCTGGCTGACCCTGGTTTACGTGACCTTTACCCATGACCGCATCCTTATCTTTGACAGCTGGCCTCCACTACACCACTGTCCTCCTTCGCTGTTGTGCTGACATCTGGCCCCTACTCATCGGGATTTCACGGATCACGATTCTGAATTGCAAAAAACTCTTGTCAACGGGATCCCCGATTTCCCGATGAACAAAATGCCGACGGCGCCTTGATCTTCGACACCTGTCCCTCAGATGGACGGTCTCGATCCCTCCGGGATTTCGAGACTTTCGATGTCAAGTGACTTTGTCATTTCAAAGTCCCGATCGTCGATGCCTCTGTTGACGTCACACGTGGTTTGACATGTGTTAGATCCTGCCACGTGTCACTCTGATTCGTGACTTACATGTGCCTAAAGTGTTGAATCTGCCTGACACCTGTCATTCCCTGGTTATGCCACGTGTCCCTAGCTGACGTGGTCTGCTGTCGTGAGTTGAATCAATGGTTTGGATCACATGTTGCTTTAACGGCTACGATCAAATCGTGAAATCGCATATCGCGATTTCGGAGTTTTCGATGTCAAGTGAATTGGACATTATAAAATCCCGATCCCCGATTCTCCGATGAAGAAAATCAACGGTCCATATCTCATGCTTGCTTTAACGGCTGAGATCAAAT